>PVJL010003674.1:0-150534 GCA_004026885.1 Lyroderma lyra | reverse complement strand
GGGGTGGGGGTGGGGGGGCGGTGGTAGGAGGCGGGGAGACCCCGATTGGCTCTTGCGCGCCACGTGTCCGGCCCGAGCCGACCGCTGCCTTCCCGGCCCGCCCCTGCGCTGCGGCTGCAGCCGCTCCGCTAACCCCGTTCCGCCCTCGAGCTTCTTGCCCGCCCGCCTGTCTGCCCGTCCGCCGGTCCGCGACAGGAGGCCTCCGCCGCGCGGTGAGTGGGTTGAAGCCGGAGAGGGGACAGCTCCAGGGGACCCCACTGCGGGGGTCTGCAAGGACGCGGGGGCCATCAGTAAACGCCCAGTCACCGCCGACCCCTGCCTCCCGCCAGAATCCCGGGAGGGAATGCCCAGGAGCGGGGAGGGTCGCAGGGAGCTGGATCTCAAGGGCGCGGTAACCGGAGAGGGTCGCGGGCTGGGTGTGTCGGGGAGAGCGCGGTGAAGCAAATCTAGGGCCTCAGGCGGGGGAGCGGGGGCGGACGGCGCCCTGGCTGGGGGAGGGGAGGGGAGGTGAGAGCAGGGAGGGAAGGGGAGGGTCAGCCCTGCACAGGGTGTGGCCCGGCGGCGGGGGGCACCTGGGCTGAGGCCGCGGGCGCTGCTGGCCCTGCTTTGGACGACCGGGGGTGCTGCAAAGGCTTTGAAGGCCCGGGGTTGGGGGCAGCTGGACCGGGATCCAAGGACTGGACCCGTAGGAAGGGTGTGGCTGAGGTTGAAAACAGTGGTCACGAAAAGTCAGACCCTCCAGCCGCTTCTGGAATGGCCTGAGTGTGTTGTTGGGGAGGACTCTGTGCGCGGCCCTGCTGGGACCGCTGTCCACACCTCAGGCCCTCCTGGACCCTGCTGGCCTGTAACGGAGACTGCCAGCGGGGCTCCCTGCCTTGCCTTGGGGCAAAGGCCCCACCCTTCTTCCCGCTCCCCGCACCCAGTTTAGGTCTTCCCAAAGCCTGGGGCTTCAGGTAACTCCCAGAACACCAGCACGGGAGTGAAATTCCTCGAACCCGAATCCCAGGTCCACCATGAACTTGCAGTGTGACCTTGAATTAGTAGCTTTCCCGCCAGTCTCCGTTTCCTTCTCCAACTCCAGAATTGAAAATCCCAGCCCTCTCAGAGGAAACAGTGTCTGAAAATTGACTTATTTGTCAGCTACGAGAAGTAATTACAAGTTTGGGAAGCCTGGCCCACCGTTGTAGGCCCTGCGAGGGGAAGGGGCAGGGGTCCTCTGGGAGGACCAATCCAGCCTTTGCTTCCTCCTCCCCCTCCTTTTCTCTAAACCCTGGCGGGACTGCCAGGACTATTCCAAATTTGGACAAATGGCTCCGGTTGGTGAAAAGACTCTGGTTCCCCCAGTCTGCTCCTTCTCTCACTTCCCCTCCCCCGCCCCTGCCCAAAGCACACCTTTAACTACTAGCCCCACTGACCCAGGCGACGTATCTTGACCTCTTAGTCTCCCTTCGAGGTGAATAACCTGCCCAGCTTCAGCTCCCACGGACCCTGCCCTTCTGGCCCTCAGGCCCTGTGCCATACAGAGGGCACTGGCCTGGGGGCCAGTGGGAAGCTGGGTTACAGTTCCAGGTGCTGGGGGTCCTTAGGCAAGCCCCTTCCCTCTCTGGGCCTTAGTTACCCCTCTGTAGCAAAGCTGAATTGGCTGCCACTTCCGGGGCTGGTATTCTAGGCTTCATCTGTTCTAAGATTTAGGATTCTGGGAGTTGGGTGGGGCGGGGGAGGGAGTCTGAGGCTCCATCCCCCCCTCTGCAGCTGTGACAGTCACTCACCCATCTTCCTGTGCCTTCCACCCCTTGTTCCCCAGGCGTGCTGCTGGGATACAGAAAACATTTGTGGTTTCTGGGGAAGGGCCACAGCTGTTGCTGGGGCAGAGTGTGTTTGCAAGTGTGCAGAGGAGGGGGCTGCCCCGGGGGCGTTGGCGACCTGGCCTCTCAGGGCTGATTCCTGGGCCAGGGTATGGGGGCCCTGCAGTGATGGCTAGCTGCCAGTGTCTGGAACGATCTGCACTGCAGCATCCGGAGGGGAGCCCTGGGCCACCAGCCTCAGCCCCAATCCCTAGGCACATGTCCTACCCTGCCCCCCCACTCCCCCACCCCCAGGCCTTAGTTCCTTCCCCCCTAGAGGGATAAGAGGTGTGTATGCCCAGGGCGTCTCGCTAGTAAAATGGGTTGGGGCTGTATGACTCTTCTTGTACCATTCTAGGATTTTCTGGGGACACTCAGTGGCGTCCCCAGCCTCACCTCACCCAGCCTCTCCAAGATACTTCCTGGGTGGGGACAAAGCACCGGATGTGGTCTTTACCTTGATTTCTGAGTATGCATTTCTCCTCCCTGCCCCCCAGTAGAGGAAAGGAAGTCCTTGTGTGTGGTGGGGGTGCCTTTATGCTTATAAACTTCTTGGCTTGGAATCAGCCCCACTCAGATCCTTTCTCCCTGGGGTTGAGAGGCCCCCACAGAGATCAGCTAAGGAGGAGCGACTGTCCTTGGGTTCTTTGGGCCTCAGATCCCCCACCTGTGAAATGAGGATGAGTCGGACGTCCATCCTCACGAGATGATAAAACGGCAGGGGTGCAGTGTTTGAGAAAGCAGGTGACCTGAGCCTCAGGAGAACTGGGTTTCCCGTTCTTAAATAATAATAAAATAGCAACCTCTATTATTTATCGAACCCTTCCGACTTGCCAGGCCCTGGCTGAGCCCTTGGGATGTAAAGTGCTGTTGCCGTGCCCATTTTGCAGATGTGGAGACTCAGCCTGTGAAAGTTTAGGGAAGAAATAATGCACCCACATAATGTGTCCTGTGTGCTCTTCCAAGCACTAGCCAGGTCACTTCTTCATCCTCACCACAGTTCCTCTGCAGTGGGCACTGTTTTTATCCGCCGTTTTACATAGGAGGCTCAGCACTGGCCCAAGGCCCCACAGTTCCTACGTAGCAGATCAGGCTTCCGTCACAGGCCGTTGGGCTCCAGCCTCTGTCTGTGAGACACTACACTTGGCTGCTTCTCACGAAAGTGACCTGAGCTGGGATTCAAACCCCAGGCAGTCCACTTTTAAACCCCGGGCAGACCGATGATCTCCTAGGGCCTTGTCCAGCCCTGGGATCAATGGTTCTGGGTCAGGAGAGGGAAAGATACTGCTCTCTAAGAAACCTGAGTGCAGGAGCTGGGGGCTGTGCCCAGGCATGTGGCCAAGAATGGCATTTATCCGGGAGGTTCTTGGAGGGTGGTGGGGCTGGGGGAGGAGCCACCAAGAAAAGGGAAAGGGAAGGATCTAGATTTTATAGGCCGGGGATCTCTGAAATGGGGTACACGCAGCCCAGGAGGCACTAAAGATGACTTTCTGAGCCTCTTATTTTATGGGCTTTTAGTCTCATGCTTAAAAAGTATATTTTTGCTTATCTCAATGAATGCTCAGTTTTTTTCTGTTGTTACTGGTGGGATATAGGATCAAAAACATTGCAGATTACTGCTCCAGATCTCCAGCTTCATGGGGATGGGAGACACATCGGTCTCATTTTTTATTTTTTATTTTTATTTATGTATGTATGTATGTATGTATTTATTTATTTATTTATTTAAATACAGTACCTCTCCTTGCCAGGCACCTTTATTATTTATTTATTTATTTATTTATTTTTTGCTTTTTGGTATGTGGGTAGCTCCCTGGCTGGGAATCAAACCCAGGCTGCAGCGCTGACAGCGCCAGCACTGAAGCCTTAAGCCACTACACCACCAGGGAACTCCTCATTTTTTATTTTATTCCCAACTCCTGCCAATGGCCGTACAGGAGGTGCCCAGTAAATATTTTTGCAAAATGAATCCCTATTTAATGACTAATTTTCTTTATGAATCTGATAAGTTACTTAACCTTCTCAAGTTATTTCCTCTCCTGGCTATGTAATGAGGAGTAAAGCACAGTTTGAAAAACCACTAGGTGGGATGGGTCCTTCTATTCTGTTGAGGGGGGACAGAGTTTTGCCACTCCAAAATATACTTTTTAGGGGGAAATTGATTATTTTTTATATGTTATTATTAAGTGTATTCTTTATTTTCCAATGAATATCATTGTACTGCCAGTCATGTGGACTTATGAAAAATACAATGTATGTTTTTATTGTTAAATTTATTGGGCTGACATTGGTTAGTAAAAATTACATAGGTTCCAGGTGTACAATTCTTTAATATATCGTCGCTGTGTTGCATTGTGTACTCACCTACCCAGACTCAGCTCTCCTTCCATCACCATATAGTTGATGCCCACTCCCTCTTCCCCACCCACCTCCCCTTTACCTAACTCAGGTAACCACTAAACTGTTGACTGTGTCCATGAGTTTTTGTGTCTTTGTTGCTTTCAGTTTTATATTCCACATACGAGGCCAGACAATGAATTTCGCGACCTCATCCTAGACAAAGCGCTACGTACCTCATTGCTGAATTTCACTTCGGTCACCTTCTTAGTCCTGCCCTTGGGACTAAGGCCTCCGTGAACTTGCCACCTTGGCAAGGGTTACCATATGTGTTATGTTTTTATGACACCCTACCGAGCTGTTTGTACAGCGCTGCCAACGTAAGCGCACAGTGGCAAGTTCACGAACTTAACTGTCAGATTTTGGGGACGACGACAGCTCCGATGGCCATTCCAGGAAAAGAGTTCCAAAACTGCTTTGAAGGGTGGACTAGGCACTGGCATCGGTGCGTAGCTTCCCAAGGGCAGGACTAAGAAGGTGACCAAAGTGAAATTCAGCAATGAGGTATGTAGCGCTTTGTCTAGGATGAGGTCACGAAATTCATTGTCTGGCCTCGTATGAGTGAAGTCATACAGTTCTTGGTTTTTTTCTGTCTAGTTTATTTTGCTTAGCATGATATATACCCCATTGTTCATTGCAGCACTGTTCACGGTGGCCAAGTCATGGAAACAACCAAAGTGTCCTTTGATAGATGACTGGATAAAGAAGTTGTGGTACATTTACTCAATGGAATATTATTCACCCTTAAGAAAAGACATTGATGATTTTAAGCTGAATATTTTTTAGAAACAAAAGACTCAAGAAGAACCTTTTACCTGCTTCGTACCTGCCTAAAAGAGTTCAGATAGAAATACCTGAGGGAGATCACCTTAGCAAATTCACCTTAGCGGAATATGAACTAGGTATGGCAGACAGAGAGGAACGTAGAGAAGTCTGGTTGGTAGATACTCCTGTGGGTTAGACTCCCAAGGTTTCTGGGTGGCCCAGATGTTTGCTCCTTCTCATCCACCTGCGAATTGCCAACCTTCCCTTTGAAGTCCAAACCATAATCTCTCTTTCTCTTTAGCTCAAGGTGGCATGCCAATTTGTATGTACCTATAGAACTCCCATAGGTACATACATGATAAATTTGATTGTTTTCTCTTGTTCTCATGTCAATTTGATTATTAGGCTAGCCAAAGAACTTTGAAGGCTTAGTAAAAGGAAAATTATTTTTCTTTCCCTATACTGTGATTTCTGAAGGGGGTCACGTGCATTTTATCTAACCCTCCTTAGGAGCCACATCCTGTGGTAGGAGGTGCAGCAAGGAAGCATAGACAGTTATTCTCAAGAAAGAGTAAAACCATGACGCACGCAGATGAAAGTGACCATATGCTAAAGATTCCATTCTGCTCATTACTCAGTGACTGGACCAGGCAGGTGTTACAGCCAGCTCCAAAGAGATTCAGTAGGCACCTTTATACTGAAAGGAAGGGACAAATGGAGGCAAACTGTTTTTCCCACCAGAGGGGGAGAGAAATCAATGGGACCTTTACGAGAGAGAACAGAATGAGCACATCTACAGTATAAGAATTACTTGGCATTGCCATCACTTATCTGCAAATTACTGAGCTATAAAATAGCTGGAAGGCAAAGGCTGAACTCAGCATAACCTGCAGAGCTTGAAGTACAGACCTCCTCCCCCGCTGCCCCCAATACCTTGGAGGCAAGCAGCTTCTGTCTAATAGGGGAGTGGTAAATCCACAGGGGTCAACCCAAGCCAGCCCAGGGTCGGTAGTTCCAGAGGGCTGTGGGGGTTCAGAGGCTGGAGAAATCCCTCCTGGCTTCCTGGAAGAGTTTTTACAAATTACCAAAGCCCAGGCCTCACTCCAGAACCATTGAATCGGGATCTCTGGGAGGTCAACCTTAGGCCGTGGTTAGTGTAGAAAACCAGCAGCTATGAATGAAGCCAGAATTGAAAAGCCGTGGATGTTAGAGGGCTGAACAGAAAATGCTGGTGGACAAGAGGAATCTTGTGTCCTGAGAGAGAACCCTCCTAGGACCGATATTCAGAGATTTTTCTCTGAAAATCCCTGGTTGAAATCTATAAAGGCCTCTCACACCCACTGTGGATTTTCCCAAAGAGAGAGCAATAATATCCTCATTTTACGGGTGAAGAAACTGAGGTCCAGAGAGAGAACCCAGCTTATCTGAGGTTACGGAAAGGTTGGGAACCAGAACCTGGGTCTTTCCAGGGCCTCTTCCTAACGTCCCATTGCAGCCAGGGTTCATGGCTGTGTGGAGCCTTGTTATGACCTGGGGGTGGGCGGCAGGGATGTTGGCCATTGTCTGGGTCTTAGCAAGCCACTTATCCTCCCTGAGATGCCTTTACCCTGTCTAGAAAATGAGGGGCTTGGAATAGGGTCTCCTTAAGGGCTCTCTGGATTCTGAAACACTGGATTTAAAACCACTTTGGAAAGTGTGATCTGGGTTGTTCTGGGAGGAATCAGAGCCTATTGCAAAACCGGGGTAAGCCAGGGTAAACAGCACCTCTGTGATTAGCTCCAGAGGGTCCTCAGAGGAGGGACTCTTGGAGATCGAGCCCCCGAACTGAGTCTGAACATCTCGTTGTGGAAGAAGCTTGCCTTCCGTGTACACACGAGACACACATGCTGACATGAGGCACACATAAACGTCTTTCAGAGCCAAGTTTTTTCCCAAAGACTTACAGGCCCCTCCTCTGAGCCAGCTCTGCTTGGAAAGGGGCTCTCATCCAGATGGGCCTGGGCTGCAGCCAGCAGCTGAAGTTTCCATCCACAGGGCCAAAGGAAAATGCTTTGAGACTGGAGGTGCAGGTGACAGACCTCAGCCATACCTCCCTTCCTCATTAGTCCATTTCTCTGCTGGCCTTGGGACTCCCTCGTCCTCTGCCCCTCCATCCCTTAGGCCTGGGAACAGCTAGAACTGGCTCTTGGCCAGACCCTGGGGCAACTGTGGGCCCCCATCCTTGGGGCTGGGAGGTGGAGGGGGGATGGATAGGGTTCCACTTCCTGGTGAGAGCTGCACATTTGTCCCAAGGGGCCCCTGGTTGTCAGGGAAACAGCAGAGCAGTTGCAAGCAGATCGCTGTCTTCTGCTCTTCACTCTCAACCCCATGTCATGTCTGTCTCCTGACTGTAGTTTGGGGGACTTGCAGTCAGGCATTGGAGACCCATGGGACAGGCACGACAAAGCCTCTCCTCAGAACCTCTCACTAGTACAGTGAATGATGCCACCCTTTACTGAGAACAGACCTCTGCCTAGCCTCATGGGGCTCTGTCCTTGACAAAACCTATGTCTCATCCGACAACCCAACAAGGCAGGAAGCACAAAGCCCCAGTTTTGTACTTGAGATGACCTTGAACTCAGAGATAAGCAATATTCCCTAGTTCACATACCTAATAAGTGATAAAACTGATTTGAATCCAAGTCTGTCTGTCCGACTCCAAAACCCACGTTCCCCTGCTGTATCACACTGTTTCCGGTGACCCCACAGTGAGAGCAGGGTTATGGACGACCTAGATCAGGGACTGCTTTCCCCTAAGTTTTATTTTTGTTGTTGTTTGCTATTGTTTTGTGTTGTGTTGTGTTGTTTGGAGGGGGTTGGGGTTGGAAAACTCTGAGCTGGAATGTCTCCTTGGTATCTACTCTCTCATCTAGTTCAGCTCCTCATTGGTCTTAATATGTCTGATCGAGTTGTTTTTTAACCTTTAAAAAGTAATACAGAGAGAGAAAAAACACCACATTTTCGTCAAATGGAAAGCACTGACTCTGTCTCCTAACATCCCCTTCAGTGACATCATGTGTCCTGTTGGTTCAGTCACCACCTCCCCATTACTTCTTGTCCCATTAGAGAAAATTCCAAAATCTTTTCAGTGGCCTCAGGCACTGGTCTGCTGACCCCATGTCCCTGCCCCCAATCCCTGCTGCCACGTGAGCTACACTGAGCTCCTTGACCCACTGCCCAAGGTATCCCTGTGGTCCATTGGACCCTCCACCCACTCACTCCGCCTGGGACTTGGCACTCTTTCCTGACCAAGCTGTATCTTTTCCCCCTAGTTTCTATCATATGCCTTTGTTATTCTTCCCCATTACAGAGGAAGCTCCAGAAAAGCAGGGTTTAAGAGACTCTTTTATTCAGGGCTGTATCCTCAGTACCTAGAGCAGTGCCTTATCAGAGTAGGTGCTAAAGAAGTGTTTATTGACTTATATGGGAACCACCCCGCTTCAGATATTTGCAATAGGTGGCCAGGAGCTCCTTGAGTTTTCTGGTCTACAGACCGCTATGCCCTGGGTCTGGAACCATTTTGGTAACTTGGAAAGAGAGCACGCATGATGCAGGTAGTATGGACTCTAGAATCTGGACTTTGCTGAATTGTTTTAAGTTGTATGACCTTGGGCAAATTATTTAACCTCCTTGACCCTGACCCCACCCTCACCCTCAGTTTTCTCCTCTATAAAAAGCGGGGGAGGGGTGCTCTGATGCCTGGAAGTATTGCTGTGAGGATTAAGTAAGACCATATCTATGGCTCTCATCAATAAATCAATAACAAGTGTTGGCGAGGATGTGGAGAAAAGGGAACCCTTTCACACTGCTGATGAGACTGTAAATTCGTCCAACCACTATGGAAAACAGTATGGAGGTTCCTCAAAAAAATTAAACATGGAACTAACTTATGATCCAGCAATTCCACTCCTGGGTATTTATCCAAAGAAATCCAAAACACTAATTTGAAAAAATATATGCACCCCTATGTTTATTGCAGCATTATTCGCAATAGCCAAGATATGTAAACAACCTAAATGTCCATCAATAAATGATTGGATAAAGAAGCTTTGGTACATGTACACAATGGAGTATAACTCAGCCATAAAAAGAATAAAATCTTACCTTTTGCAACAACATGGATGGAACTAGAAAATATATCATGCTAAGTGAAATTAGTCAGACTGAGAAAGACAAATACCATATGATCTCACATATATGTGGAATCTAAAGAACAGACTAGAGAAACAATCAAAATAGAATAAAAACAAAAAACTCAATTAAAAAATGGGCAGATCATCATGCTAAGTGAAATAAGACAGAAAAAACCAAGAACTACATGATTCTACTCAATAAGTGGAGCATAAAATTGAAAACAACAAAGAAACAAAACGCATGGATACAGTCAACAATTTAGTAGTTATCTGAGAGTAAGTGGGGGAAAGAAGGGACAGGGACACAAATATATGGTGATGGAAGGAGAACTTACTCTGGGGGAGGAATACATAATGCAACACATGGAGGATGTAATGTAGAATTGTAGACCTGGAAACAATATAATTTTTACTGATCAATAAATTTAACAAGAAAAAGGAATAAAAGATCATATCGGAGACAGTGCTCTTCATGGGCCTGGAGGACTTGTGAGGTCAAGGGTTGTGACCTTTCTCCCTCTGGGTTCTGAGTCTCTTTCCCATGCTGGTGGGAGTGTCTGGACACTGATTGGTCTATCCACTGTCCTCTGAAAAATGCTTCTGGCCCTGAGTCCGGTCTTTGGATGTCAGAGGGCTGGAGGCAGGAAAAGAGCAGGGGGTAGGTCCATCCTGTCTCCTGTAGGGAGGGAAGGGTGAGGGAATTGGAGGGAAAGAATGGAAGAGAGTCTCATGGAGACTCACGGGGGTCTCACAGTCTCTTTTCTTCTCCACAGAGCTTTCTGCTGCAGAACCTGAGACCATGGCCAAACCAGCACAGGTAAGGAGCCTCTCCTCTCCCAACGGCTGTGCTCTACCTTCCCCAGGCCTGGGCTCCTTCTAGAGTCGGACCCTCAGTGTGAAAGGAAGAGGGGACGTTCTCAGGACTTTTTCAGATGCGAGGGATCCATGGTAACACACGACGTAGGCTCACATGATGGAGAAGCCCAGAGCTCCAGGTCTGGCTGGCTCCAGGGCCCAAATGAGAGTGTCAGGATTCTGTACTTCTCGGTGCGTTCGTTGTTAGGCAGGTTCTACCCTGCTTTGGTGCTGTGGCCACCAGCAGCGCCTGGCTTCCATTCCGCTTCCTGGGGGGCCTGGAGGAAGCATCGTAATTTATTTCCCATGATTCCAGGAAAAGTCAGGTTTCTTTCTCATCGGCTGGGTAACTTGGATCCAGGTGGTGGATTTGATCCCACCGTGGTTCCTCCTGGAAGAGAGATGGGTACTGCACAGGCAGAAAGCATTAGAGGGTCCTCTCCACTCCGGAGGTAGAAGCGTTTCCTGTCACATGCATTCGGGATTAAGTTTCCCTGACCTGGGACACCCTCGTCTTTCATGCGGTGTGACCATGCTGGGCAGTAGAATGGAAGGGTATCAGAGCTTTTCCTCCTGTGTGAGGCCAGGATTGGGTTCTGTCCTCGGTCAGAGCTAGGTGTCATTCTGTGCCAAGGTTTGCCTGAGAGTGATCCCTATTGGCCTGTGGGAAGAGATGAGTCACTGCAACGATGGGAGCAACAAGGGAGACTGAAATTAAGGGCCACCTGACTGGGCCCCTTTTGCCCCTCACTTCAGTCACAGAGTTACTGGCCACAGACAAAAGATGGGAGCTGTGTGATCTTGGGTGAGTTCTTCACCCTCTCTGGGCCTCAGTTATCCTTATGAGGTGGTTGACTCATGGAAACTAAACTTCGTCTCTGACTTCATAACTGACCACCCAGTGAAAAGGGCCTTAAGGATGTCTGTTCACATTTTTGTTTGTTTAATTGTTAACTTTATTGGGGTGGCACTGGTTAGTAAAAATTACATAGGTTCAAGGTGTACAGTTCTGCAGTGCGTCACCTGTGTGTTGCGTTATGTGCTCACCACCCAGAGTCAGTTCTCTTTCCAGTCCCCCTCCCTCTTCCTCCACCCACCTCCCTGCTTCCCCTCAGGTAACCACTAAACTATTGACCGTGTCCATGCCTTTTTGTTTTTTGTTGCTTTCAGGTTTTGTTGCACATGTGAGTGAAGTCGTATAGTTCTTGTTTTTTTTTCTGACTGGCTTATTGATTTGACTTATTCCTGGTTTTTGAAGCGCACAGTGTGTCGTGTGATGTAGGATCAGTGCACTCAAAAGAGCCCCAGTCATGGCCTTTCTGTGAGCCTCTGAGGAGCGTATTTTGCAGTGACCTCTGACCAAGAGGAGAGAATATTAGCGGTTATGCGCAAAGCTCTAAGGCTGACACCTGCTGTTCCCCACTTTGCATATGCTGTCCTTCAGAGCTACTTCCTGACAGGCATTCGAATTGCAGGTTTCTAGGTAACTGAAGAGGCCTGATCAGGCCCTGGGAGTTCAGAGGGGCCAGAACCTAAGGCACAGACCTCTGGACTCCTGATGCAGTGCCCCCACACCATGCTGTCTGCCTGGCTAGCCCGCAGTTTCTTATTGCCCCAGGCCAGGGGCCAGTACACATCCTATAAGCAGAAGTCCCAGGTGGCAGAGCCTTAGGGGTCCCTGGTCCCATGGGGTGCATTGGACTCCCCTGTGCACGGTGCTGATGCTCTGGCACGAGCAATAAAGGAGCCCTGGGAGCATGCAGATGGAGGAACGCTGCCTGGAGGAGCTGCTCCGGAAGAGCAAGGGCCCAGGATGGTCTAGGTCAAGCTCGTCCAACCTGTGGCCCATGTCCAACCCAGGACAGCTTTGAATGCGGCCCAACACAAATTCATAAACTTTCTTAAAACAGTATGAGATTTTTTTTGCGACTTCTTTTGGCTCATCAGCTATCATTAGTGTATTTTACATGTGGCCCGAGGCAATTCCTCTTCCAGTGTGGCCCAGGGAAGCCAAAAGGTTGGACATCCCTGGTCTAGGTAGAGGGGAGACTGGAACCAAAGGGCTCGAGGGGAGGGGAGGCAGGGTGTTGGGCCATAGCAGGAACTTGGCATGCTTGCAGCACAAGGGCTTGGTAGGAAAAGGAAGTTGCCAAAGACAGTACTGGAGAAGTGTGAGAAAGGAACTCCTGCCATTGAGCTGAAGTTGGTGTCCACTGCTCCCAGTTATTAGCACCCCATTTCTGCTTCTAGTGCGCCCCCTTCCCAACACACACCACACACACACAGAAGGAGCCACTCACTCTTTTCTCTGGCCCAGATCACCCCCAGTTCTTCTACCATGATAATTGTGCTATCTCCCTTTCTTTCCCTTCACAAGAAGGGAACGTGAGGCCCAAAGGCATGAAGAAATAGTGTGGTGTCGTAGAAGGGTCCTGGAGGCTCTGCGGCCTCGGTTTTATAGGGATGTCTGGGTTTGAACATGGTGACGGGCATAAGGACACTCTGAGGACAGAGCAGGAGGGGCAGGTGCTGGGGCCTGGGACTCCCAGAGCTGCAGACATGGGCCTGGGTCGGGTCTGATCAAGGCAGCTCTCGGGCCTGGGTCGGGTCTGATCAAGGCAGCCTTCTCTCTGGGCAATGCCTTGTCTGCTCCCGAGAGGCCTTGCGACTCTTACTCTAGTAGCGGCCTGGATGGGGCCCAAGACCACAGAGCCCCAGGGTCCAGGCTGCTCACCAGCTGGCATCGGGACCTGTTGAATATTTCAGGGTGGAAAGTCCTTTTGCCTCTGCTCTGCTCTCCCCTCCCCTCGATCGTGGGTACCTGAGGCCAGGAACTTGCCAGAGAAGTGGGGACAGCCGCAAAGGTGGCATTGGAGATGCAAAATTCACCGTTTTGATATGAGAATGACTGAGGGTGGGACACCTGGACCTGGGACTTGAAGGACTGTCTCTGTCTAAATGTGACCACTGCTAGGTCCCCTGGGCCCCCCGCCTGTTCATGTGGCTGTGATGCTGCGGAGTCCTACGGTAACTAATCTGGCAGGCAGCCCCCAGAAGATTTTATGATCCTTGTGCAAAGACCCACGTGGGAGACCAGTCTGCTGCTCGCTAGGCCTGTCTCTAAGGGAACGCTGTGATCAAGCCTTGGATCCGTGTTTTGGCTCCCTTCCCCCAGGAGCACATTGCCTCCTGTTTTAACCGCAGCCCTTTCCCCCACACTGCCTCACCCAGCCCAGGGTGTGAGGAGGGAGAAGCGTGGAGGTGGAGACGCAGCAGCAGGAGAGGGTCCTCGGCTCTGTCTCATGGCCGAGACCCCTACCCTTCTTTCTGGGGACACAGTTCCATCTCCTCTTTTCCTCACTCCCTCCTGACAGTTTACAGTCCCGAGATCTTAACAACTTCACGTGTCTTGACATCTGCACTGAGCTGAAATAAGGCTTGCTTCCAGGAATGTTGTTTGCTTGCTCTGGCCTCCGGGCCTTTGCCTCGCTCTTTCCTCTGTGTGAAGGCCTCCCCCTTCCCCACCCCTTGGGGCCAGCTGTTACTCGTCCTTTAGGAGAAAGTTTTCTTGGATCTGCTCAGAATATGTTCTGTCGTCATCCATTCGTGCAAGCATTCACCTAGGAAACAAACAGTGAGTGCCTAGTTGTGCGAAGCCCAGTGCCAAGTGCTGGGCACCCATCAGTGAGTGAGCAGAACAGACGCTCTTAGAGCTTTCTGGAGGGAGTAGTTTTCTTTTGCTCTGGGAATTTGGCACGTGTAACTCTTCCCTCTGTGCCCAGGGCTATGATCAGGTTGCAAGGGATTCACCAGTGGCGGGAAGGCAACCGTGTCCCTTTCTGGTCACCTGCCCTGTCAGAACTTTAAATAGCAACCCTGCACCCGCGCCCACACACGCATACCTCTGCGAAGCCAGCAACTGCAGACATAAACCAAAGAGCATCCAGATGCCTGGCCAGGCCCCACAGTGCAGACCCCGAGATAGCTGGAGGCTCACTGTAGGCCTGTCCACTTCCCCTTCTAAGGCACAGTTTATGTGGGTCATCCCCACGCCTTCCACGGAGCCTTTCCTAGTCCCCCTCCCCAGCCCGACTCTGCCTCCTGTTTCTCCACATTACTTTGTGTCTGTCTCAAGGTATTTACTACACGCTGATGTGTAGGCTTATCGCTGTCCCCCACGGGGTCAGAAGCTCATGAAAGACAAGGTCACGTCTCCCTTCTCCCTGAATCCTCATTGGGCCTGGCGCGGGCTAAGTGCCCAGTCCCCGAGCCTTGTCCTCCGTTGCCTGGAGCCCTGGCAGCCTCAGTTCTCTGCTGCGCCCCTGGACCCCATGCTTCTTGGGGCTGCGTCGCTGACTCACATCTGACTTCTCTGTGAACCAGCCTATTGTGCATTCAGGTTCGATGTCTGAGATCCTGTGGCTCAGCCTTTCCACCCCTTCACCCTGAGGATGCAGCCAGCTTGTCCTCAGATGCCAGTTCCAGTTCACGACTCAGTTTACTGGGCCCAGAGGTGGTTGATGTTGATTCTGAGGGGGGCTCTGGGCTCCCCAGACTTAGCCCTCCACCTACCCCATAAGAAACTGGCAGCTGCAGGGTGTCTGAAGCTGGAGAGCAGAGCAGGACAGGCCAGAGATCCAGGTCCTACCGACCCTGCAAGAAGCTTCCCGCCTCTGGGCTCGGTTCCTGTGTTTCTGTGATAGCTGTCATCCTAAGTGCCTCTCCAAGTTGCTAAAATCATCACAATGGAAGCGAAAGGGCTTTGTAAACCACGAAATGCCATAAAAATATGAGGGGCTCTTGTTACTGCTGTAGGGCTCCTTTCCAGCCCCTGCACTCAGCCTGGCTGACCTCTCCCAGGTCCTGGGAAAATGTAGGGCCGTGAGCTTTGCTGAGCCACGCGCGCCTGGGGAAGTGGCACTGTCTTTGGCAGGTTGTGGTAGAAGGTACCGAGGTTGTCATCCCAGGCTTTCTGTGGTCGGTGCTCAGTTTTGGGGGAATGGGGCTCCGTCTGGACTCTGTTCATAGCCAGGTTAGGAGTATGGCCTGGGGATGGGTCTGGGAGCCCCATTCAGGGCCAGGGTCAGCAGCTCATCCTCTGCTTTTTCTGTCCACAGGGTGCCAAGTACCGCGGTTCCATTCGAGACTTCCCGGACTTTGATCCCGGCCAGGATGCCGAGACTCTGTACACTGCCATGAAGGGCTTCGGTGGGTGCCCAGCCACTGGGAGTGGGCTGCAGGAAAAAGGCAGGATGCACTGAGGCTTTGGGGTGTCCTCACATGTGGGCGCATCCCAGAGCCCTTTGGGGACTGGGGGTGAGGGTCACTTCCTCATTGTTTTGTCTCCGTTTTATTATTTTTCCTAATTTTATAATGAAATATTCCAAACCAACAAAAAAGGTCTAAATAGAAGAAGCTTCACACGCAGATGCACCACCCAACTTGAGAAGTAGCCCTTGCTTTCTCACATAGGTGGAAGCTCCTTGGCAGGTCTTCCTGCTGATAATGGCACCCCTGCCTTTCCTCTTGGGGGTAACCGCTACCCTGAGTTTGGAGCTTGCTATTGTCTTTCATGTTCTTTATTGAAAGAACCCAGTTCTGGGTGTTAGACACCTGGGCTTTTCTAAGCCAAGCTCCCTGTGGGACCTTGGGTGAGTCCTTGCCCCACTCTGGGCTTCGGTTTGCTTATTTGTGTGACAAACTGAATCATGCGCCCTCTGCGCTCAGATATTGTGGGTGCTGTCATCCCTCTCAGTGGGGGCTGGACAGATTCTCATCAGTCCTCCCCCCACCCTGTGCCACCACCTCATGAGCAGAAGGCTGATGCCAAGGACTGTAGGAAGCAGCCTTGGTGGGCTTCCTGGAGGCAAGTTGGTGTAGGGTGACGGGTACCCGCCCCTCTTCTAGGCAGTGACAAGGAGGCCATACTGGAGCTGATCACTTCCAGGAGCAACAGGCAGAGGCAGGAGATCTGCCAGAGCTATAAGTCCCTCTATGGCAAGGTAACCATGGCAACCAGAGGGCGGGGGTTGGGAGAGTCGGGGAATGATTTTAATCACCTGTGCGTTCATTCAGGGTCTTTCCTGGTCAACCTCTGTGCTGGCACTTCTGCCCTCCTTCAGTCAGGGACCTTCAGCCACAAATCACTAGAGCACCTGCTGTGTGCTGGGTTTTAGAGCTGCACAGGTGAATAAGACCTGTGAGGTGATAACCCTGTGGACCCACTGATAGTGGGAGAGATACACATAAACAGCTGGGGAAGAGGTAGGATGCTGTGGCCTTGAACCCTGCACCACCATTTGCTAGCTGTGTGACTTTGGGAAAGTTACCAGGCATCTCTAAGCCTGCTTCTTAGGGTTGATGATGATAGCCCATGCCTCCAATAGTGATGATCAAATGTGACTACTTAGCCCAGAGCCTGTACAGCTAAGTGCTCATGAAATGTCATTTTTATGATTACAACTGCTCTTTCCCTCCCTGCACCCAGGACCTCCTTGCCGACTTGAAGTATGAGCTGACAGGGAAGTTCGAACGACTGATCGTGGGTCTGATGAGGCCACTTGCCTATTGTGATGCCAAAGAAATTAAAGATGCCATCTCGGTAAGAAGCGTGGGTCTGTGAGTGTGTTGTGCGTGGGGTGAGATTAGGGGAAGATTCTCGCCTCTACAGCAAGTATTCAGTGAGCCCTGCACCTACTCAGCAGATGTACCCTACTTTCAGTAGGCAGCTTGCCCAAACCCTATCCCAGAGGGGCACCATGATCTCCTCTGAAAGGACAGATGTGAGGCAGTGCCTGTGAAAGGGAACCTTTAGCCCAGACCCCTACACCAGCAGCGTACAGTCCTGAGGAGACAGGATACAGGGATGTAGAGACAAATTGTGTCCAACACCCAAAGGCCAAGGGCATACTAAAGGAGGTTAGGAGGGCAGGCTCTGGGCCCAGGGTGGCACAGAGGACGAGAGGACCCAAAAGCTTGGAGAGGATTTGGTTGATCAGAATGGTAAGGTCATTCCAGTCTGGAGAAGAAACGGCAGGAGAGGTCATGGAGGTTGTTTAGGATGTGAGGAGCAACTCAGTGATGGAGGTAGAGGGTCACTCCCTAGGAAGCAGGGACAGAGTGAGAACCCTTAAGTGTATCTTTGATAGCCTGCAGCAGTTTATAATGTGCTACGAACTTTGCCTCAGATGAGCTATTAAACACGATTGCATTTCATACACTGATAAACTTAGCAGTGTGGGAGATTATTACCTTTTCAATCTCCCTATGAACTTGGCAGAGGAAGTAGTAGCATCTCCATTTCATGGATGAGAAAACTGAGGCCTGGAAAGGTAACGTTTCTTAATCAGAGGTCACAAGGCATGCTGTAGGCAGAGGCGGGACTAGAACCCAGGCCTGAGGGCAGCAGCTCCCAATCAGTGCCTGCAAGCTGTGGTAGAAGCACCCTAAATGCTGGGGGTTTCGTAGCTCTGGCTACCCCAGGATCCTAACCCATGGGCGGTGGCCTCCCATCCCAGCCCCTGACTCATGTGTCCCTTCTTTGCTCCCAGGGCATTGGCACTGATGAGAAGTGCCTCATTGAGATCTTGGCTTCCCGGACCAATGAGCAGATCCACCAGCTGGTGGCAGCGTACAAAGATGGTGAGATGAGCAGGATTTTCAGATGTGAAATGAGGATGATTGCAAGAGTGGAAATCCTAAGATCCTACCCAGCCACCTTCATTGGCCCTTCCTTCTGCTCTGTCTGTCTGTCTGTCCATCCAATAAGTACCGTTCTGTGCCAGACAGTATACAAGGCTCTCAGGATAAGCAAAACCCATGTAGTCCCTGCCTGCGAGAGCTTATAGACTAATGAGATAATGAGGGATACAGACAACGTAAACATGATGATGACTATGGTTGTATTATGAAGGAAACAAACAAGGTAGGAGGAGTCAGATTTTAACTGGGGAGGACCTGCTTCGGACAGGTGGTCAGGGACAGCCGGTCCTGGGAGGAAGTGAGGAGCCATGTGTATAAAGAGTAAGGAGAAGGTCCTGGCAGGCAGAGGGCATGGCGAGTCCAAAGGCCCGGGAGCAGAAGTTAGCCATATAGCCAGTGGGAGGCAGGAGTGGTAGAGGGCAGGGCCGGGCCATGCAGGCCCTTGTAGGCCAAGAGAAAGAGATGATGTTTTATTCCAAGTCCAGTGGGTAGCGGGAGCCCATGATCAGATACGGGCTTTAAGTTGGTCACCCTTTTTGAGTTGGAAAGGGGTTGAGAGCAGAAGCAGAGGGAACGATCCCAAGGCTGTCTCCACTGTCCAGGTGAGCAGTGACAGTGCCCAGAGTAGGGTGGCACAGAGAAGTAGACACATTCCATTATGTTTTGTCATGGGTCAGTACAAAGATACACCCTGGGTGTTGCCATGGAGACTTTTGGGATTTATAACCAATATGTGATCATTTGAGGATAGTAGGGACCTTTTCCCTCGATCTCCGGGGACTCCTGAGGATGGGACTAGAGCTTGTGTTCTATCCCTGCAGCCTACGAGCGAGACCTGGAGGCTGACATCATTGGTGACACCTCTGGCCACTTCCAGAAGATGCTCGTGGTCCTGCTCCAGGTTGGTCCACCTGGGGACATGCCCCTGAACTCTGTGCCAGAGTGTAGGCAGAGGGCTCTAGGCACCTTCTCCCTGTTTCCCCAGACAGGGTAACCTGTGAGGGACTCCTTGATGTCTCCATGGGTATAAAATCCTCCTGTACTGTGCCCACCCCCTTTCCCTCTGCCCACTTTACCCTTGAACTTGAGATGGTTTCTCTCTGGCTCACCTGAGTGGAGTTTGAGCATCCAGGGGTCTGTTTTGTTCCTTCTGGTTTACAGAGACAGGTGACCCACATTTCCATTTGCACACACCCTTCAGTGTGTGACCAGAAATAGCCTCTCCGGTGACCGCCTTCCTCCCCCCGCCCCCCCATGCACCCCCTCTCCTCCCGGGGCTTCCCTCCTGCCATTGCTTCTCCAGCCGCTGCAGTACCCGAGGACACCAGCAGGGGCCGCCTTCATTGCATCCCGCTCAGGCAAACCCTGTGGCGCCTCCCTCCCACCGAGGAGCTCGGACAAAACCTTAAAGAGTCTGCTCACTGGGGTCCTGCGCCGAATTCAACCTGCCAAGTGGGCGTTTTCCCCTTTGTGTTTCTATACAATATGTTTTGTTTTGTTTTTTAAAAAGCAGATTGAATGAGTTACTAACAATTACAAATAAGGAGATTTTGCTCGAAAATTTTACGGATTTACGGATTCTTTTGAGTCATTGGAAGTTCTGGCAACAGCAGGGCAGCATGTGGCACGGCTGTCGCGGGCTGGAAAGCAGGTCTAACCTGCCGCTGCACCTGCACCTGCCTGGCCTCACAGGCATTGGGATGGCTCAAGCCCAGCTCCAAAAGTTTATATCGAAACCTTCAGGGAGCTTTCTGTATAAATAAGCCACCTCTGTTTCTTTCACTTCCTCCCTCCCGCCCACATTTTACACCCGTTTGTGTCCTCTCGTTACCATGGCAACCCACCTCTATAGTAAGCAGCTAGGGAGTTACCAGAAACATCAAAAGTGGGAAAGTGTGATCTTTGCCCCCATTTTCAAAGGCTTGTTCAGGAAAGGAGCGTTCCAGCCTGTAGGTGTCTTAGAGTTCAAGAATGCCGCCTCCTCGACCTCTGACACCAAGTGGGCAATGACATGGCACGGGGTGTCAGCCTGCTGGCTCTGCCTTCTTGGGCCCAATCCCAGGGAGAACCAGAGGCAAGGTTAAGATCCTGAAATGCACAATCCGGGGGAAGAGGAAATAAGCGTAGCCCTGGCCTCTGCCCACATAACCAAGCAGCCCAGGGAAGCTGTCCGCTGTCCCCTTTGAGTGTCCTCCGCTGTCACATGGGACAGAAGGCCTGGGGGGAAGCAACACACACCAATGGGATGTGGTGCCTTCATAGCTTGTGAGCTCCAGTCTGAGGGCCCAGGTCTCAAATCCCCATTGGTGAATTCTTTGGGTTAAGCTATGGGAGCCTCTACGAAAACACCCATGGGCAGACTTTTTACTCCTGTGATCTTGTTGGCCGTGCCAGGGCTCGTGATGGGGGAGTGGGGGGCCTGTCCTCAGAGGTGTTCCCAACACAAGTCTCTGGCTTCCTCTGGGTTGGGGGCACCTGAAAGGACTTTCATGGTTCTCAGGGCTCCCCTGTTTGGTCCCAGCTCCAAGCATGGAGGGGAAAGCCAGTGGGAGGGACTGTGATTCCTCACAGAGTAGATGCTGCAGTCCTGATCCAGTGGCAGCCGTGAGTCACTGCTCCTGGGCACTGCTGGGCCACCATGGTTTTCCCAGTCCTCCCTGTCTCCACCATGGGTATCCGGGCCTTGCTCCTGGCTCTGGTACTTGAACCACATGTCCCTTGTCTCTCTGCCCAGGGAACCAGGGAGGAGGATGATGTAGTGAGCGAGGACTTGGTGCAACAGGATGCCCAGGTAAATACACACTTACAGAAGTCCCCTAGGCTCAGAGGGGAGAGGTAGGGGGTCCGGGGTGGGGCATCGGCAGCAAGAGGCAAGGTAATTTGCATCAAATACAGAAAGTAACTGACTCAGCCATCATTTGTATAGCACTTCATTGAAGAAAGGATTTATGTTATCTTTCAAAGGTACACAGCATATTTAAAGGTGGTGAGATATATTTTGGAGCTTTTATCATTTGTTCATTTATTCATTCAGTTAATTCATATTTATCAAATACCTACTACGTGCCAGACACTCTGCCACACATTGGGGGCCCCCTAATGCACAGAACCAGACAGCAGTGGGAGAGACAGGCATAAGTTAATCACACAAACACCTTCTCTCTGGATATACATACATTTTTTGAGCCCCCCCTATGTGCCAGTAACATTGCAGGGGCAATATTGAGAATGCTAAGACTTAGTCCCTGCCCTAGAGGAGCCCAGTCCATAGTAGGGAGACAGGCATATAAAGAAATCGTTACACTGTACAGTGGATCAGAGCTAGAAGGAAACAGAAAGCTGTCGGAGCCTAGAAGAGGGAGGAAAGCAGGGAAAGAGAACTCTGCCTGGGATCTTCATGAAGTGCATTGAGAACAAATGAGACATCTACTCTGGCACTTGCAGGTTGAATAGGTGTTTCCCCAGAAAGAAAGGGTGAAAGGTATACAGTAGATGCAAAGGTCCTGAGGCCACGAATTACTGGTATGTTTAGGGATCCAACATTAGTTCTGAGTGACTTGGCCATGAGTCCTGTCTCCTGAGGTTTCTCCTTGCAGTTATTTCCCACCTCTTCCCCATCAGGACCTGTACGAGGCAGGGGAACTGAAATGGGGAACAGATGAAGCCCAGTTCATTTACATTTTGGGAAATCGCAGCAAGCAGCATCTTCGGTTGGGTAAGCAAGCTCCAAAAAAGACCTGCAGCTGCCCCCTTGGGGTTGTACCCAAAATGCCCTTCTCTTTTCCTTTCCTACTCATAGAGCATGATAGCTACTTCATCTGCAACCCAAACACTAGTCCTGATTTTATTAGACAATGGGTTGTGTGGGTCCCTCGCCAAAGTCATTAACAGGATGCTTAGCCCTTCCAGCTAAGTATGCGTCCTATCTTCATGTTGGAGCATGAGGTATTCACGGTCCCTCACAGCATGACTGCATGATGTGCATGACCTCCCTGCCACCTCCCAAGGTTAGGCTGACCAGATGTTGCATTTTAAAGGGGACAGAAAACAGTGGTACTGTCCCATTGCAAACACTACACATGGTCACGCCTGTCTCACTGGGCTAAATTCAAGGTATCAGTAGGCTGACCAGACATACTGTTTGAAATGGGACAATACCTTTGGTTTCTGTCCCATTTCAAACAGTATGTCTGGTCAGCCTACCCAAAGAACTAGCCCTCCCTTTGTGTTAGCACTCTGTCCCTGACCACTGCGCCCTCCCCTGCTGAAGTCCCTGCTGTTCTCGGTGCCATGGACACTCTTGACATCCCTGTCTCTCTGTCTGACTCAGTGTTCGATGAGTACCTGAAGACCACGGGGAAGCCCATCGAAGCCAGCATCCGAGAGGAGCTGTCTGGGGACTTTGAGAAGCTGATGCTGGCTGTGGGTACGTTCTGACATTGCACTCCCAGGGGCTCTGAGGGAGTCTGGGATTCCGGCCCAGGAACTAGGGGCTGGGAATGGAAAAAGGGAACTCTGGTATGGAGATGGGAAGGTGAGAACTAGATGGACAGTGACTTCTAAAGGTTTAGCCAGGGCAGCATGGCTGAAGCTGGGGAGGCAGGGGGTTGAGCCTTGGGCACTGACTTACCCCTGCTCACTGCTCCAGGACGTGTGGTGGGGCGGGAAAGAGCACTGGGCCGGGTGTCAGGGGTCAGGAGAGTGGATTTGGTGGAGCCGATACTGTGCCAGACGTTGTGCTGAGAATTTAAAAAGGACCCAAGTGTTACCTCCACTTCATGGATGAGGCAACCACATCTCGCAGAGGCTGCATCACTCTCCGAGGGGTCATTTTTTAATGAATTGGGGGAGTACTCTGGGTAGGAGGGATGCTAGGAGCTGACTAGTCACTGGTGAAATCAAGATTCAAACCCAGGGCTTCTCCTAAATCTGCTACTGACTTGGAGCAAATCTCTTATCCTAGGTGGCCCTCAGTGTCCTCATCCGATAAATGGGGGCAGAGGGGATAGACTGCCTGACCCAGGGGCCCTTGCAAGCCAGGCATTCCAAGAGTAGCATGCCGGAGCCTGGGTGTGTTGTGTGTGTGTTTCTTCGGGGAGGGCTACAGCCCAGGCATCACCCTCCCACCCGGAGCTCTCCCCCACCACCCTGTTTTCAGTCGTCGGGTTCTGGCCCACTCTGCCAACCAGATCCAGTGGTCCCACCACCAACCCCTTTCTGGTGTGGCAGAATCTAAACAAACACCTTTCCCAGCTCCACCCCCGATGATGCCTCCCACCTGGCCCAGGTCCTTGTGAAACCCCAAGGGACTAGAAAGATGAGGTGGGTCTTCGTAAGGCACTACTCACGTTGCAACAGGCCCATTTCCTGATTCCTTTATCCCCTGGGTTTGTGACAAAAGTGGGCTGCGGATTATCAGGCGCCAGAGTTCTTCCTGGGTTTGAACTTGGTGGCCACCAAGGAATAGAAACAAAAGTGGGGTCGGGCCACTGTGTCTCCCTCCCGAGGAAGCCACAGTAACTGCCCCTTCCTGCCTCTCCTCAGTGAAGTGTATCCGGAGCACCCCGGAGTATTTTGCTGAAAGGCTCTTCAAGGCCATGAAGGTACGTGGTGGGGTCCATGGGGGCGGAGATCTCTGCCCACTCCCACGGGATTGTTGGGGTTCTTGTGCAAGGCCTTGGGGTTCACTGGCCAAAGAAAGCCTTCAAGGGATTGGCCACAGGACAGAGTGATGGCACTTTGTCCCAGGTGAGCACCAGAGCTGGGGATGCTGCCTGGTCTCACACTTTCTCACCCATATACCTGGCTTGGCCTCCTGACTGATCAGAGGGTGAAGCAGCCTGCACTCCAGCCAGCCAGCCAGATGGGTCGGAAGCCCACACTTTTAAAAAATAATAATTAACCAGACTGTTCATACAGATAGTGTACGTAGGTGAGTGGAAAGCTCTTTGGGATTGTCTGCTAGGAGTCCTGAGAGTCCTGGCGCTCATCACCGTGACCCAGCGACTGTCCTCTGGGCATGTACTGAGAACACTGCGCTGCAGTCTTGTACACGCAGATACAGAGAAACTTGGTGTTCCTGCAGCACGCAGGGTAAACGAACACAGTCGTTCCTTACCAAAGGCCAGAGGCCCGAGGTCCCTGAGTAGCCATCACATCAGGGCAGAGGGACAGTAGCCCATCCTCTGTCTTCCAAACCCAGAGCAAGGGTGGCCAGCTTGGCCCTGGACAGACGTTGCCTGTGTTCAGGAGGTTCATAGCACTATTGTCAATATTAGGAAAAACACCACAATGTCCATCAGGAACTCCCAGCAGGAAAGGGAGCTCCCTGGTGGTGTAGTGGCTAAGGCTTTGGTGCTGTCAGCGCTGCGGCCTGGGTTTGACTCCCAGCCAGGGAACCACCCACTAAATAAATAAATAAATAAATAAATTTTAAAAAATAATGAACTTACTGTAAAAACTTACAAAAAAAAAGACTAGCAGGAAAATTAAGTGCACAGTGTTCCAAAACTTGCAGACCTAAACAATGTGTTGCTTAGCGTTACAGAGTTAGGTACAATTGTAAGGGAGGTCAAGGGCAAGCATGGTACAGGCAAGGGGTGAGGGAGATGAAAGCAGGAGGGACACACGCAGGGCGCCACAGAGGGAGTGGCAGTGTTCGGCTTCTTTTGTTCTTAACTGTAACATCTTATTACAAAAATTGTACCCAGTTGGGAGTTCCCTGGTGTAGTGGCTTAAGGCTCCGGTGCTATCAGCGCTGCGGTCTGGGTTCGATTCCCATCAGCAGAGCTACCCACATACAAAAAAAAAGGAAAAAAAAAATTGTACCCCGGGAGTTCCCTGATGGTGTAGTGGCTTAAGGCTTTGACGCTGGCACTGTCAGCGCTGTGGCGTGGGTTCGATTCCCAGCCAGGGAACTACCCACATACCAAAAAGCAAAAAAATTGTACCTGCAACTGAGCTGAGGGCTCCCAGCACCCCACCTTCCTCTCAGCTCCCTATTCCCCAACCCCACTTGTCCTCCAGGGCCTGGGGACTCGGGACAACACCCTGATCCGCATCATGGTCTCCCGCAGCGAGCTGGACATGCTGGACATCCGGGAGATATTCAGGACCAAGTATGAGAAGTCCCTCTACAGCATGATCAAGGTGAGTGGGACCAGCAGGGCACAGAGAATGGGAACGAGCCCCGAAAGTGGGAGTCTCTTGGGAGCGCCCAGGGCGTTTAAGGCAATTCAACAGAGAAGCCAAAGCCTGGCGGTGATGGTGACACGGGAGGAAGGGGAGGCACCTCTTTAGAGGAAGGCAGGGCTGGGTCCTCAAGGGGACACGAGCTGATTCCAGGACGAGGACTCCATCCCAAGGGCAATGAGGGTTCAGTCTCCTGGGAGAAGTGGGGGGCATTGAAGAACACAAATAGTCAAGAAGCAGCTGTAAAGTTGGGGTTTTTCTCTTTTGGGGAGGAGCGAATGAAAGTTCAAGGTGTGTGTTCCCCGAAGTGTGTTTCAAAAGAGGAATTTTGAGGTATCAGGTGGAAAAAAGGTTCCATGGGAAGGTGTTCGGCAAAAACGAGAATAAGCCAAGATAAGCCAGTCTCTTTGCCTCAGGACTTCTCACAGCCTTTATTAAGTCCATTATGACGCTCCCCAAGGGTGCAGAATATGCCACCTCTGTCACATGTACATTTATTTGGGTGTTTTTGGCATTTCCCAGTGCTTTTGTACTTGCAGCACTTTCAACTCAGGAGGGCTGGGCTGGGGCTGAGCTGGTGGCAGGGTCTGGGTCCCGCTGGCTCAGCAGAGCACTGAGCATCCCCTCATAATTCCACAGCGCATGCACCATGTGGTCGCTTGGATTTGGCCTTTGGAAGTATTTACACTGCAGAAATTGGCAAATGCTACAAAGCAGGGCTTTCTTGCTATTTTTCCCAGAGAGCCACGTGTTAAATACTTAAGAGCAAAATACCATTATGCCGTGGTCTCAGCTACCTCCACCCAGGACGGGAGTCAGGGCTGCTGTGAATAAGTGTTGAGCTTGCCCCTATGTGAGGCTCTCCAGAACCTTCCCTCCTTGTCTGAGAGGACCCCAGGGCTGGGTCAGAGGTAACTTTTCTCTCTTTCCTTCACCCCAGAATGACACCTCTGGAGATTACAAGAAGGCTCTGCTGAAGCTGTGTGGGGGAGATGATGAGTAAGTGGCTTCTTAGCCCAGGGGAGTGGCCTTGGGGGGTGGCTGGCCAGGACTGTCCCGGCCCTCATCCTGATGGATGGATGGATGGTTGGATGGATGGATGGATGGATGGATTAGACAGAGCCAGGAGGCACCATGCAGGTGAACGTCTAAGTGAGTGTGTGGACATGAATGTGGTCTCTCGTACATGGATATGTCTGCTCTGGTGAACTTGGAAAGTCAGTCTAGGGGTGTGGACTAGAATCAGAATATGGGGGCCAGGCCCTGCTGCTTCATAGCTGCTTCTCAGTTTCGTCACCTGTTAAATAGAAAAAATACAGATGCCCACTCTCCGTACTCATTTATTCAACATAGTGCCTTGTACCTTTGTGGGGAAGCACCTGGTGATGCTCGCAGCCTAGAAAGGCATGCAGACCTGGGCGCACACGGAGCAGTCCTGTGGTGGGAGAAGATATGCATGTCCATGACAGTACATGTAGGTGCCCCACACAGACTGGGGGAGACTCCTGGAGATAATGAGGCTGAGACTTGAGGAAGAAATGGAGGAGGAGGAGGAGAGGTGAAGACAGGGTCTAAAGGAGAGTGTTTGGAATAGAGGAAAGGCCTGGAGATGAGAGGGCACAGCCTGGCTCATCTTTATAACTGAGGTCGCACTTTTATACAGACAAGGCCAAGAGGGGAGCAGGGCCTGGGGGCCTCTTCCTGGCCTATGAACCTCTACTTGAGGTAGTGGGGAGCCATTGAAGAGATTAAATTGGGGCATGCCTTGACCAGATTTACGTGCTAGGAAGGTCCCTGCACATACTGAGATTTCTCTTCTCTGGTTCATGTAAGGATCCAGTTAAACAAGGGCTACACCGAGAACCTCCTATTACCCTTTGGTGGGTTCCATAGGGCTGATTCAGTTCTGCAGGTGTTTACTGAGCACCTGATACACCCAGGTGCTTTCCAGGAGGAACTGTAGAGATGACGTGGCCATAAGCTGGTCATTGACTTGTTTGAGAGGCAAGACTTGATAGAAATCGTTTACAATATAAGGAAGGGGAGGTTGAAAGACCCAAGAAATCCTGTGCTGCTTGGGACCCTGGGGAATGGAAGGCAGAGGCACCGTTATAGGGGATCTCCAGAGAGGATAGAAGGTTCTCAGAAACGGAGTGAGGGCTCTGGTGAATGGATGGAGCATAGGCTGGGGAGAAGGTAGATGGATATAAAGTGTGTGTGTGGTGTGTGTGTACACATGCAAGTATATGTGTGGTAGGTGTTATACGTGTGGAATGTCACCTACGATGACGTTCCCTCCTCTCCCCAACCTCCATTCCAGTGCTGCTGGCCAGTTCTTCCCGGAGGCAGCGCAGGTGGCCTATCAGATGTGGGAGCTTAGTGCAGTGGCCCGAGTAGAGGTCAGACCCTCCCCACCTCCTCCTGCTTGACCTCTTGACCACAAGCTTCCACTCCTGCTGGCACTTTCCTGCTATTCTGGTTGGCACCCAGCCGCCCCCTGGTGGCCAACCTGAGACATTGGTTCTCATATCTGAAGCTTCCTTTTCCTGGAGTGGCGAATTGGTGGGCGGGCACTCCAGTGTGGACACCTGCTTCCTGCATTAACTTCTAACTCTCTGGGAAGAGTTCTGGCCCACTAACTACTAACAGGGCTTGCTGAGATCTGGCTGGTTCCAGGGCGGCGCCTATCCCATCATGCGCCTAACAGTTGGGGCCTAGAAGGCAAGAAAGCTGAGAATAGATGGGCCCCCTGGGTGCACTAGAACATGCAAGTTTGTCCTGATCATCCTCAGACCCAGGCTCTGCAAAGGGTGAGAATGAAGTTTTCACAGAAGCACTAGGGGCAAACCATTCCAGGGATTGGTAGCCCATGGTTTACACAAAAGTGTATGGGACCTTGGATTCTCTGCTACTCATGTGCTGTGCCACCTTAGGCAGGTCCCCGCCTCTCTCAGAGCCTTTGTCTCCATCTTTAAAATGAGGCTGCTAGACTTGGCAGTCTCATTGTCCTTGAAGGGCTCTTGAGCTCTGACGTTCTCGGGCAGCGCTTCCCAAATTATATGGCAGGAACTGTCACTGAAGATGAACTTGGGTTACCTGAGAAGTGAATTTCCTTTAGGGGATGGGGACCCTCCATGGAATTAAGGAACACTGAACCTGATGTGCTGAGAAAACTGCTCCTTTTTTATTTCTTCGGTCTTTCTGATTTTGTCCAAGAGAGGGTCTCGGGTTAGTGCCACATCTCTGCCACACTCGCTGACTTGCCTTTTTCACAGAGAGAGAGCTGAGAGAGCCAGCTTCAGGTTCAGAGTTTTTGCTTTGGCATAACGACATCTCAATTAAATGTGGTGATACGTTTTTGCCAACATGGTGAGGTTTTTTTTGTTTTTGGTTTTTTTTTTTTTGCTTTTTGGTATGTGGGTAGCTCCCTGACTGGGAATCGAACCCAGGCCGCAGCGCTGACAGCGCCAACGCCGAAGCCTTAAGCCACTACACCATCAGGGAACTCCCACATGGTGGTTTTTTGGTTGTTGTTTTTTTGTTTGTTTTTTTTTTGTTTGTTTTTTTGCTTGTATTACATTTATTTTTCATGGGTTATTATTGTCTGTTTATGGGATACGATACCAACTTCCTATTCATGATAGTGATAGAAGTTCCCTGATGGTGTAGTGGCTTAAGGCTTTGGCGCTGGCACTGTCAGCGCTGTGGCCTGGGTTCGATTCCCAGTCAGGGAGCTACCCACATACCACAAAGCAAAAAAAAAAAAGAATGGATAGTGATAGAAAATTATTTGCCTTCATTAATTCATTTAAACAAATGTGTTTGAGTACTTTGTCAGGTCCTGTTGGGAGAATACATCAAAGGACAAAATGGACAAAAAGGCTTACCCTTTGGGAGTATTTAAAAATGCTTCAAAATAAGTGCATTTAAGTAAAACAGGAAAGAGGTTAAATTCACTAAAAATATTTGCACAGGGCTATGCAAATATGGAAAACGTTGTGAAGGAGTGACTGAAATCGGAGAAACTCTGTTCTGGGATTCCAGAACATTTCTGTTGCCTTTTCAGGGGGGCATGGCTCTTTAAGAGATGGGCGGGCCTTAGGAGCAGGGCAAGAGTCTGAGGGGCTGGGGAGGCCCCAGTGGAGCAAGGTCAGAGCTGACTCCTGGGGCAGGAGCCTGGCCATATTTCTCTTGACCAGCACTTGCCCTGACCCCTGGCCTCGATCTCTATCCCTCTCTCCCCCTCTCTGGCTCTAGGGCAAGGGTCTGTCTGCTGTGCCTTCACCCCTGCCTCTTTCCCTCCAGGCTGCTCAGTTTGGGGCTCGTGGGGAAAGCCTCCCCTCCCTCGCATGCTCCTCTCTTGGCCTGGCCCCTGGAGGGCCCTCCAGATACCTACTGAGTCTCTTTCTGCTTCTTGCAGCTGAAGGGAACTGTGTGTCCAGCCAATGACTTCAATCCTGATACAGATGCCAAAGCGCTGAGGAAAGCCATGAAGGGTCTTGGTAAGGGTAACATAGAAGGGGCAGGGGTGGCCTCTGGGACAGCAGGTGTGACAGACCTCAAACTAGGGTCCCTGAGTCTCTACCTTCCTGAGGAGGCTCCTGGCTCCCTGTGTGCAAGAAGGAAGGGGAGGGAGGGGGTTTGGGAGGAACTTGGCACAAGCCCTTCCCAGTGACCAAGGTGTCCCAGCACCTCAGGAGCAGTATTCTGGTATAGAAGAAAGCACTGGGTCAGAAGGCCTGGGTTCTTCCCCTGACTTTGCCACCAACTCACTGTGTAACTTTGGGCAAGTCCTTTAACTCCTCCGAGTCTCAATTTCCCCATGTGTACAATAAGGGATGTGGACGCTCAGCCAAGAGTCCCAGTTCTCCCATGCGAGCACCCCCTGCTGGCTACACCCTTACAGACCTCCATTTGGCACCTGTGGGAATAACTAGGTGGGTGGATGGGTGGCCCCTTTCTCCCCCATCTGACCACCAGAACTTCTGTGGGGCCTTGGGTTAAGTCCTCTGTGGTCCAAACGCTAGGCCTTGTTTTCATTTGTTCCTTGATTGTTTCTACTGATACAATATCTAGGACTGTAAGGTGACTGCTGTAAAAACTCTTTTGAAAGATAGAGTCCTGTGCCAGGTCTGAGGTAGATGGCATTCATCTGAGAGGCAGGAAGTAGTACCCTGATGCCTTCCAGAGTAAGACTGCTGTGGAGGCTGAAGAGAAAGGATGTAGGGTACCAAACTGAACTTCGATTGTAAGGTTGGAAGGATCCCTTAGTAACTGCTCCAGCCTCTTCCTGTTACAGGTTTGGAAACTGAGCCCCAGAAAGGGGAATGGACTTGCTCAGCCATTGCCAAAGCCAGGACTAGACCTCAGAGGCCCTGACTGTCACCCCAGTGCTCTCTGCTCCTCCAGGGGTCTTTTTACTTAACCAGTGACACAGTGGAAGTGCCAAAAGGAATCCTGGGGAGTTAGTGGCTTGGGCCAGAGGCAGGGCTCCTGCAGGCACTCAGGAGGAGCACATGGCTGCCTGGCCAGGCTTCTACCCTGACAAAGAGTGATAGGGCTCGTCAGTGGGGGGCACGGGAGCAGCTGGGCCACAGGCCTGTCTCTGAGCTATGTGACTTTGGTGACTCAGGAACTGATGAGGGCACCATCATCGACATCATCACGCATCGCAGCAATGCCCAGCGGCAGCAGATCCGGCAGACTTTCAAGTCTCACTTCGGCCGGGTAAGGGCCTTGGCCGGGGCCCCGGGCCCTGCATCCACCCTTTTCCGCTGAGAGAGCTCAGCCTGTCACCTCCAGCTCTGCTCATTGGGCTCCTGGGTCTTCACGACAGGAGGGCTCCATGTGGTCACATATTCTGAGAACGTCTCCAGCATTGGGTTTGGGCTGCCTCCTACACCTTCTCTCCATTCCCCCAGTTCCTTGTGGTCAACCGCATGTGTGCGAGTGGCTCGGAGGAGCTGGAGGCTCCACTTGGGGCGAGATCAGGGATAGGAGTTGTTTCTATGCAGTGCTTTGGGTGTCCCGCAGTTCCCCCTGCACAGCGAGGCTTCGGGGCCCAAAAGCTGTCAGTCATCTTTGGGTCCTAGTGGCCTCTAGTTTCGGCTGGCGAATTTCCCCCAGGATGGAATTGGTGCTGCCCCGCTTCCTTCCCTATGTGCTGCCTCCAAGGAGAGCAGGTCTTCCTCCTGATGGCTTTTCTCCCACCCTTTTTGACTTCCCACCCTGTTTGACCCAACAGCAGCAAAGCAGGCACAGGCTCCCATAATCCCCTGCACCCACGTGGAGCCCCTTTACCCCACACTGCCCTGGGTCATGTGTGGGCAGATGCTGACAGTGGCATGACCTTGGCTGTGCCTTTTGCAGGACTTGATGGCTGACCTGAAGTCCGAACTCTCTGGAGACCTGGCAAGGCTGATTCTGGGGCTCATGCTGCCACCGGCCCATTACGATGCCAAGCAGTTGAAGAAGGCCATGGAGGTATGCTATGGGCATCAACCGGATGGCGTTCAGTTTGTGTGGGCACCGGGGTGGGGACACACGGGTGCTTCTCAAAGCCCAGCTGGGTTGGCTGGAACTCTTCAGTAGAGCCCCTCCCACACCCAATTCAAACTGGCAGGAACACAGAAGGGGCTGCTGGCTCCTGTAACTGAAACGTACAGGACTCGGTGTGGTTTTGCGGTCAGACAATGTTACATGGACTCTTGTCTCGCTCCTGTCTGGGCTCACCTGTCCTCTGTGCAGCTTCGCTCTCTGCCAGCCTTTCTCCCCATGGTGTCAGGATGGCTGATGTCTGTCCTACCAGCTAGCACCTCCAGTTGAAGGAGTTCCTTCCTCCCAGGACTTCCACCAAAGTCTCAGCTCCTACTGTGGTGAATTCAAATGGGGTCACATGCCCAGTCACCGGAGGGAGGGGTCAGAGGGGTCTCATGGAGCAACTAGAGGAAGCAGGATGGATCTAGAAGGAACAACACGTGTTCTAGTCCAGCTGCCGTGCATTCACTGTGCTATAGTGTCACTTACACTTTCTAAGCTTCCGTGCCTTCAGCCATGAAATGGGAACAATCGTCCCCTTCCTACAGACATGGGGGCGGGTCAGGCGAGGTCATGGGCATGAAGGGTGCTGTTCACTCTGAAGACCTGACTCTGTGATTAGCAAGAAAGAGCATTTGCTTCCCGAGGCTCCACTGTACCAGGGCCTGCCCTCGTTTGTAGAAAGCATGTGGTGACCCATCCTGGGCTAAGTGTATTAGCTCAGCGACTTGTCTCATCCACCCACGAGGCAAGGCTGTCATTGTATCCCCATTTTACAGATGGAAGAACTGAGGCTCAGAGGTTAAGTCGCTTGGTCAAAGTCACAGCACTGTGAAGTAACAGAGCAGGGATTCAGACCAAGTCTGTGGAGCCTGACTTCACAACTGCGTGAACCCACTAGGGCTTTTGGCCCCTGAGGGTTTCAGAGAACAGACATTCCCAGGGCAGAGCACACTGAGATTGCCCTTTTAAAATTCCTAGACAAAAAAAGCAAATGACTCAAAAACTTAGGAAAAGGATGGGAGTGGACTCTGGGTCTTAGGACACTGGGGATAAGGCTGTCCTCACCACACACCAGCTGTTAGAGGTCCCAGTCTCCATCAGGGCAGAGCACCTAGGGACCAGCTGACCACTAGACAGTGACCTCCCCGGACAGAGAGCGTGACTTCCCTGTTTTTATAGTCATAGCCCCACCAACACAGTGACTGGCACATTCCAGGTATTTAACAGGAATTTGTCTCTCCCAGTCAGTCAGTCTTGTCCACCTCTCTCCCCTCCCCTCTAGTGAGAACCTTTGAGTAGCGGGCTCCCCAAGCTGCCTCAGTCCAGAGGACCTGATGTACCAATCCATGTATCATTCACCACAAACACAAACAAATAGAGTATGTTTTTCCTTAAAGCAACAACCTTTTTTCTTCTCACAAAATTACATGTGTTCAACATGAAAATATGAGAAAACTGATAGCTCTCTGGAGAAATATCCGGCCATAAATGCCTCTGTTTTTCATATTATAATACATGGCTGGATACTTTCTGGACAGCCCTCATATACACCAAGCAATAAAAAGAAGAAAACAGAAATTGTCTGTGATCCCTCACTCACCCAGAGACCATAGTCATATACCTACATGTAAATACTTAAATTCTGCTGTGTATATGTAAATGCATTTTTATACGCACATATCCACCTACCACGTATTCTTTGAAATTTTTGGTCCAAAACAATTGTCATGGGAGGTCTGGGAAATCTTGGCAAGCTGGCACGTTCAGCCCTGATTGGGCCAGGATCTGTCCCGGGGGCCGCGTCTGAGTGTGAGCAAAGAATCCAGGCGGGCTTGGTGGCCTCAGCGTCGCGCCCTGGCTGGTTTCTCAGAGCCGAGGCCCCTTGACCTGGTCCCCTTGGGCGCCTGCATGGGGGTCAGGGCTGTGATTCAGATCCTCTTGACATTCTAGGGAGCTGGCACAGATGAAAAGGCGCTCATCGAAATTTTAGCAACTCGGACCAACGCCGAAATCCGGGCCATCAATGAGGCCTATAAGGAAGGTGGGTGTTCGGAAGGAGGCCTGGGGCCCAGCACCACTGGGAAGTGGACTGGAGACGAGCCAGGTTCCCTGACTGCCATAAGCCCCTCAGGTGTGCCCAGCCCTGTGCCCAGAGAGAGGGTGCCCCAGACAGAGAGTCCCAGCCATACAGAGGCCTGGGGATGGAGGAGTTTGTCTGGGAGTGAGGGGAGAGGGCGCCCAGGCCACTGGGGAAGGAGGGTGGCTCCATGGGCGGGCAGCACGGGGCCCCTTGTTCAGAAGGCCTGTGCTTGGTCACGTGCTATGCCATGGCCATCTTGAAATTCTTAATAACGTTTTTCACAAGAGTGACCCCATATTATTTTGAAGAACCTTGGGTACCAGTCAAAAATGTTTAAATGTTTCCCCTTGTAAGCAGCATTAATGTGGTGGAATTTTTTAGCAGGGGTGAGACCTGGTCAGAGCTGGGCTTGTGGATCCAGCAACTTTTTTGCGGGTGGGAAGGGAGAAGAGAGAATGAAGGCAGGGAGGCAGTTAAACGGGAGAGGCAAGAGGCGATGAGACCTCAACCAGGACAGGAGCAGAGGGAGCTGATAGATGGATGGGCACATCAGTGTCAAGGTCAGCAGATGCCCCCAAGCACCAGCTATAAATTCCTTCATCCCCACCATCCTTAGCAACACTGCTCTGGCTTAAGGCTGAGCCTCTAGGTCCCCCTCCAGTCCTTGGCCAGCAGCTGCCCACATCCCCTTTCTCTGCCTCAGACTATCACAAGTCCCTGGAGGATGCTCTGAGCTCAGACACGTCCGGCCACTTCAGGAGGATCCTCATCTCTCTGGCCACGGTGGGTGGAGCCCCAGAGGGCCCCAGGCCTGCTTGGCCCTCTGGGGCTCCAGCAGGAGGGGAGGGTTGCTTTGGGGAGGAGCAGGGATTCAGGGGTCCACTCTTAATGAAGAGATTGTGTCTTCCCCACCTGTCCACTCAATCTCACTGCCGAGGCAGCTGCTGCTTTGTGCAATGCCTTCTCCACTGTTCACTTTTCAGAGCTGGCTAGGGGCCACTTTCTCCGGGCAGCCATCCCTGATAGGCCCTCAGCCCATCTTTGTGGGTGCCCCACTGACAGGACAGAGCCGTGTGGGTGACCTTTTCCTATGTTGTACCCAGGAGTTGGTGTCATCATCTCTTAAGTTCTTGCAACCCAGGTGCCAGGCCCTGATGCAAACTCACTGTCTGAGTCAGGCCTTGGGCTAAGTGCCTTCGCAAACATTCGTATTTAATGCTCACGACAGCCTGCCCTGTGAAGACGGGATTATTGTCCCTGTGTTACAGCTGAGGAAAAGGGTTCAAAGAGGCAGCGGCTGAGCAAGGTCCTGTGGCCGCTGCGGGACAGAGAGGATGGATGTTTGGGGGCTAACCTTTCTCACTGGTCCTGCTGCAGGGGAACCGCGAGGAGGGAGGAGAAGACCGGGACCAGGCCCGGGAAGATGCCCAGGTGAGACCCCAGTGGCTCCAGCTGATGTGTGTCCGTGCCAGGCCCTGGCTGTCCAGGCATGAGGTGGACTGGCAGGGGCACGGCTGGTTTGATTGGCAGGCACTGAGACTCTGGGCCTTTGTACCTCTCCATCCTCAGAAGTGAGACTAGGAGAGTTTTCAGAGCTTTCAGACTGATGCTCAGGAGCATGGTGCCTTCCTGGCATTTCCAGTGTGAAAAGTAGGCTTATAGCCCCAGACCTTCAGAGCTGGAAGGGACTTCAGACTGTCCAGGTCAAACGCCTCATGTTACAGTGGCAATACAGGGCCCAGAGAGTGTGAATGACTTCTGAAAGTCACACAGCAAATCAGTGGCCCAGGCACAAAGGACCCAGAGGGAACAGGTCTGGGAGTTTGCTGGGAAGGGGGTCCGAGTGCTATAGGTCTTGGTTTATTATCCAAGAAATGGGACCAAGCCTGAAGGGAATGTCCTGGGAAAACCTAGAAAGTAAGTTCATGAAGGGCTGGGATCTTTGTTTTGTTCATTGATGTGTCCATAGTGACATGTGGTTAGAACTCAATATTTATTATGTTGGTTGTTGAATGAGTAAGGGGACGGGGGTTCTCTAGGGCCTCTTGGCTGCTCTGCTTCTACCCTGCTCCTAAGGCTGGGGGGCTTGAGGTAGCTTCTTGTAGGGGCTGGACAACCCCAAATCTAAGGGTCCCTATGGCTGTACAATCCCTGCTGAGGCCGTCTGCTCTATCTCCACTCCCTTGTGCCTTGCTCCCAGCACATTCTGGCCTGGCCCAGGTCCAGATGTCTGTCTCTTCTGCCTGACCATCCCCAGCCTCCAAAGCTCTAGGTCCAGTGGCTGGGCATGGATACCACAGCCTGCGGATGCAGCTCATCCTTTTACAGTTGGTGGGTTGATCCAGCTCTGATGCAGTGGGAGTCAGGGCACCAACAGGTGTGGAATGTTACAGCAACACCTCCACTAGAGGGATCCTCAGCTGTAACCTGACAATTACAAAACTATTAGAATGCATACTAAGTACAGCATGATGCTGAGACCATTTTATACTTTCTGATGCCCCCTTTTTGTACCTATCCAAGGGTACAATTTCTAAGTGGCCATGGTATGATTAGAACTCAGGCCTGCTTGACTCCAAGACTATACTTAATACCATTTGGTATAGGACCCAGTAGATCCTCTTCCTGCAGCTTCCAAGCCAGGTGGCTGCTGGCATCCCAGCCCCCTAGAGTGGCTTGCTGAAGCCACAGTTCATTCACTCATTCAACAGATATTTAAGTACTGCTATAAGCAGCCCCATGTTGTCGTTGAGGGTTCTTGAACCTGACTTCCTCCTTAAGGCTCACCCCAAATTCATTCTCCAGGGAATGCTTCTGCCTGGCTCCCCCATCTCCCAGTGAGGCTGTGCTTCCATGTGCTGCCAGCAGAGGGCAGCGGTGGGCCTCCCTGGCAGCAGCTCTGCAGGAGAGAAGCGGGGAGAGAGAACCTGGGTGGAGCAGCGGAGGCAGAGCCCCGCCCACCCCAGCTGCCTCTCCGGATTCCCAGAGAGGCCAGACCCTGATCTTAGTGTGGGCTTATTTCCTTATAACTGGAAGTATTTTGTTTCAAAAGTAATATGGAGTCTTTTGTAGAAACTTTAGAAAATAGAAACAAGCAAACAAACAAAAAACAATCCAGAGCCTACTGGTAGTAACCATTGTTAATATGGTATCTTGGAATCTATCATTCTAGTTGTCTTTTGATGTATATATAAAAATGGATTCCTGATTTATATCAGTTAAACATTCTGTGAAGACTGTTGCGTATCGTTTTTAAAAATCAACGACATCATTTAATGGCTGTCTACTATTAGGCCATTTAAGAGTCTACTGAACTTTTATTTAACCAGCTGTCTTCGTGATCACCAACTCTTTTGTCACATGCATGACATTTTTGCTAGAGTTGATTTCTAGAGGCAGAATGGAAATTCTGGAGGAAAATGCATACATAAATTGATGGTATTTGATATGCAGAGCCAAGTTCCACCCCCCTAAAAATTCCAGATCATGCACATTAGTACTTGGCAAGATCCATTTGCTTGTTTACACATCCTCCTTCCTGTACTCTCGTCTAGAACACCCTCAAACTCTGGATCTGTTATGAGCAGGGTGGCATATGTCTGGTGTTTACCTGTTACCCCACAGTGATTGCTAATAGCTTCCCTTTCACTCTCCGTGTTCCAGTTTGAGCAATGGATAATATAGATAATCCAATTATAGACCTAGAGTGAATGGGAATTTGTGGCCAGTTTTAGATGATTGAATCCCCTGATTATTATTTTTTAATCTAATAGCTATATTGAAATATAATTCATATACCATATGCTGAGCCATGTAAAGTAGACACTTCTGTGGATTTTAGTGTCTTCACAGCCTTGCACAACCATCACCACAATCAACTTTAGAACATTTCATCAGCCCCCAAAAAAACTCTGTACATATTGTACTTACTCCTCATTTCCTCCCCAACTGCCCCCCCAGCCCTAAACAACCACTAATCTTTTTGCTGTTTCTATAGATTTGCCTATTCTGGACATTTTATAATAATGGAATCGTGTACTATGTGGCCTTCTGTGACTGGTTTCTGTCACTTAGTATAATATTTATTTATGTATGTATTTATGTATGTATTTATTTATTTATTTATTATGTGGGTAGTTCCCTGGCTGGGAATCGTACCCAGGCCATAGCATTGATAGTGCCAAAGCCTAGTCACTACACCACCACGGAACTCCAGTATTTATATTTTCAAAATTCATCCATACTATAGCATATATTTATTCCTTCATTCCTTTCCATTGCCAAATAATATTTCATTGTATGGATATATAACTTTGTTTAAATCAGCTCATCAGCTAATAGACACTTGGGTTGTTTCCACTTTTTTTAAATTAAACTTTTTGAGGTGACATTGGTTAGTAAAGTTATATAGGTTTCAGTTGTCCAGTTCTATAACACATCGTCTCTGTGTTGCATTGTGTGCTCACCACCCAGAGTCATTTCTCCTTCCATTCATCGGCTAGTAGACATTTGGGTTATTTCCACTTTTTTTGGCTATTATGAATAATGCTGCTTGCTATAAATATTTGTGCACAAGTTTTTGCATGCATGTGTATTTTCATTTTCTTGGTCATAGTTCTAGGAATGGAATTGCTGGGTCATGTGATTATTATGTTTAACTTTTAAAGGAACTGCCCAGATTAATTTTTACATGAAGTAACTAGGCTAATAAGGAAAAGCTTTTATGTTGAATATCTGGAAATTATTTTAGTAACCCACTGCATTTTTTAAGATGCTTTGAAAGAACGTATACTCTTATGTCTGGGGATCTCTGACCCAAGTAAATGAAGAATGTTTGGCACTTCAGATTCTTTTTTTTGTTTGTTTAATTTTCTAAAACACCTCCCTCTTTAAAAAAAATAATAAAATTATTTAGCATAACTTTTTTAAAATTATGGTAAAATGCACATAATATAGATTAAAAATACATATGACGTAATAAAATACACCATCTTCACCATTGTTAAGTATGCAGTTCAGTGACATTAAGTACATGCACATCGCTGTGTAACCATCACCACCATTCATCCACTGAACTCTTCATCTTCTAAAACTGAAGCTCTGGGAGTTCCCTGGTGGTGTAGTGGCTTAAGGCTTCGGCATTGGTGCCGTCAGCGCTGCGGCCTGGGTTCGATTCCCAGTCAGGGAGCTACCCACATACCAAAATGCAAAATGAATAAATAAAACTGAAGCTCTGTCCCTGTTAAATAGTAACTGCCCATTTCCCTTTCCCCAGCCCCTGGCAACCACTGTCCTACTTCCCATTTCTGCGAATTTGACTAGGCACCTCATATAATTGCAGTCAGACCATAGTTGGCCTTTTGTAACTAATTTTACTTAGCATAATGTCCTAAAGCTCGGTTGTTTTTAATAGAGAAAAGTACAAATAAAAAGCAGAAGCATCCCATAATCCTGGTAACCCTAATAACTCCTATTTGACATTAAAATAAAAGTAACACACGTGCATGTTGAGAAAATATAAACATAAAACTTTAGGAAAACTAAAACAGAAAGCTTTCCCCCATAGTCCTTCTGAGGTAGCCACTGTCAGCAGTGTCTTGACTGCCTACGTGACTTCCCAGTAAGTATGAGTATTAGTGGTTTCCAGGGTTTCTCTGCTGCAAAGAATGCTGCAGTGAACGGCCTTCGTCATGTCTCGGAAGACTTTTGCGGTGTATCTGTAGGCAGATCCCTAGCTTCGTGATTGCCTGATCACACGGCATCTGCGTCTTAAATGTTGATTGACATTGCCACTTTATAAAATGACAAGGTTTCTAAAGCAGAAAACTGTTGGGAAGTTTAGGAAGAGGATAGTTTTGGTTTGTCCAACAGAGTAAAGTGATCAGCAGAGTTTTGGGGACACAGGCAAAGGCAAAACTCGATCTAGGGCACACAGGGCTGGCTATATATTGTCCCCACACACTCTAAGCCATGGTACTCGCCTAACAAAAGGATTTCTAACAACCTAATTTTGAGCTCGGCATCAGGCAGTGACTTAAATTGACCCTTGTAAAATGACTGAACAGCTGGCATTTTCCTACCTGATTGTTTGTGTGCCCCTTACCAATCCCTTCCCCTCCAGGCCTCTGCTCTCCTGTCCTGCCTGTCACATGAGGGACTAAAATGACAGGTGTCCTGAAGACCCTCCAACTCTGAATGTGGTGAAGGATGTAGGGAACTGAGCGCTTCTCAGTGGCATTGGCGATGAGCACACTAGGTCTGGAGCCACCCTAGGATGCTAGGTGTGACAGTGACAAGAGTGCCCTGTTGTTTTTGTCCTCCCCTGACCCTTCGGGTGGACATTTTTATAGTTAATTAATTCCCCGGCTGATCCCCATTTCGAGCTCTAGCCTAAAGGTCAAGGAAAGGTGTGATTTCTCCTCCCTGCTCCCTGCCACCCTTCCCCCTGCACCCCAGGGCCCCCAGAGTCACCTCCTCTGGGCCTCGTCTGACTCTTGCCTTCCCCTCTCTCCCTCCTCTCTCTCCTCCCTGCTCTCAGGTGGCTGCTGAGATCTTGGTGAGTGTCACGGTCTCCCGTGGATTTAAGGCCCCTCTGTGTGAAGTCTGACTCTGGGTGGGGCTGAGCGGGGCAGAGCCAGGCAGTGGCTTAGGGGTTTGCCCCACAGCTTCTCTCTCTCCCCTTCAGGACCTCGTGAGAACCCCATTGGGTAAAAAATGGGCCAGGCAAGTGTTTCCCAAACTTCAGCCACTTGCTTCCCACACGACTGTGCTATGTACCGCAGGCTGTGGACAGACTCTTTTTTTAAAACCTGAAGTGAGATATTTTAAAGGGAAATTTCCTATCAATGTACATGGAACCAGTAGCTGTCTAAAAGATCACTGCGGAAACATATATGTGTGTGAAAATATGTTTGCCATTTGTGACCCTGGGGAAATCACTGGCGAGGCCCTTTCTCCTTGCCCGTGTTCACAGACACACTTGCTTCTCCAAGGAGGATTTCAGAGAAATTTAAGGATGGAAGGAGGACTCTGGATCTCCATGCCCAGTGCCTGCTTGCCTGTCCCCTGGGCCACAGTCCTGTGGCCACAAGGCCAGGGTGGAATTACCCCTCTGTGTCAGCCCACAGCATCCCGGGGAGCTGGAGGCAAGGGAGGAGGAAGGGGCCCATGTCAGCCTCCTCTGGTGGCTGGGGCAGCCCGGCTTCTGACCGCCCTCGGCCTGGTCACAGACATGAAGGAGAACAACAACCAGGCTGTTCTTGTGTCTCCCCTCCCAAATCCTCGCCCTGGCCCGGGCTCTGCAGGAAATAGCAGACACTTCCAGCGGAGACAAAACGTCCCTGGAGACGCGGTTCATGACGATCCTGTGCACACGCAGCTATCCGCACCTCCGGAGAGGTGAGACCTGCCGCCTCCCCTTCCCACTTCGGCAGGAAGACCCCCAAATCCGATGAGAACCTCTCAGCTCTCTGTGACGAGATGAGCCAATCGCCCGCCCACCCAGTCCTTATCCCAGCAACGGAGTGGGGACTCAGGGAACCCTGGCGCTAACGTGTCATTCAGCCTCAGGCCGAGTGGCTTCACCTCCTCAGGGAAGCAGGCAGGCTGCTTGGGATAAAGGATGGCAGGGAGCTGTCACCTCCAAGGCCCACTCGTGGATTGGTGGTAGCTGCCTGGAATGCTGTGTTGAGAGGGAGTGAAGGATTCTGTCATGAGCCATGACACGGTGATGTCCGCAAGGAGCAAGGTGATGGAGGGTGGTGATGGCACAAGGACTGCGATCATGTCTCGGAGCCACAGGCTTTACATGCACAGGGCACACCTGTCGGCTGTGGCCCTGACATTTGGTGGTCATGAAGTGTCCTTTCCGCTAAGACCTTGACATTTTAACACACTTGCCTAGTGCCTGTCAGTAAAATACTTAAGGCGCTTTAGCACAGCAGCTGAGACAAGGAGCCTGGGAACTGGACTGCCTTGATTTGTCTCCCACTTACCAGCCCTGTGACCTTGGGCAAGTTACTAAATATCTGTATCTTAACGCCCTCCGCTATAACCTGGGGTTTTAGTTCCATCTCACGATTATTGTGAGCATACGAAAAGCACTTCGCACAGTGCCTGGCACGTGGTAGCCTCCTCAGTGTTCTCACCCGGATTACTTATATTACTCTCTGTCCCAACTTGACATGGGAGGAAGTGGGGACCCGGGGAGGGGAGGGTTCCCCCAAAGTCACTCAGTGAGCTTGGGGCAGAGCCGTGACCTGCTCCTGCACTACCCCAACCCGGGTTTCTAGAACGTGTCCAAGGCTCTGGGGCAGCATCTGACTTGGCACGGATTTGGCTCTGAGCCCAAGGCAGCCTGAGGTCAGAACTTCCCTCTGACAGCGATCGTGCCCAGGGTGCTCAGGCCTGGGTGTAGCCATGCCCACTACGTTCCCAGGCACTGCTGGTGGGTGGAGAAGGGGTGATCATCCCCTCGCTCTGAGCTGAGGCTCACTCCGCAATTCGGGGGCCTCTCCTGGGGCCAGTCTTCCAGGAGTTCATCAAGATGACCAACTATGACGTGGAGCACACCATCAAGAAGGAGATGTCCGGGGATGTCAGGGACGCGTTTGTGGCCATTGGTAACAGGCGGGACCCAGGGAAGGGGCTGGAGGGCAAGGCCAAGGGCTGGGGGTACTGGGAACGTGGCCGGATACCCTGGCTGAGTCACCGGGGCAGCTTCCTGAGCTACCAGTACTGGAAAATTAGTACTGCTGCTTATTGACTCCTCCGATGTGTGATTCGTGGGGTGACATGAGGACTTGTTCTGGGCTGCAGGGCCGGAAGAGGAAACAGCTCTCCCTAGGGGAGCGACCAGGAGGGTGATGGCAGGGCTGGGTAGGGGTGCAGTGTCCTGCAGGACCAGGGTGTGTACATGCACGCACACCCCACTCCATATCACCATCCATGGTGGGTCGGGTCCTCTGAGGCAGGTGGGCAGGCTTCAGGTTTCGGGGTTGGTTGCAGAAGATGGACATTTCTGGTCTTTAACCAGACTGACTAGGCCCTGGGCCTGCAGTCCAGGCAGGCTTCTTGGAGGAGGTGATACAACTGGGGGTGTGCATGGCAAATACAGCCCTGCAGGATGGGGTGGGATTTGGGGAGGTAAAGTAGCAGAGGGCAGATGGGAAACTCCTCCATACCGGGAGACAAAGGCACAAAGGAACCCACAGTATGTTCAGAGAATTGGGGGTTGGGGGGACTAGGCAATGAGACAGCGAAGGGAGGCAGGAGCTTTGCCTGCCAGGCTAGGGAGCTTGTGGTTTGTTGGGGAGCTGGTAGGGGCTCCATAAGGAGCTCGGAGGGTTGGTGCATGATGTGATCTTTCCCATGGGTTCCTGTCCCAGGAGAGGGTGCATGACTGTCCCTGCGTTATTGTACCCTTGGGGTGCACAGCTCCAGCCCCTTGCATCCGCCTTCCTCACAGAGGTCCTTTTATCCAGAGTCATTCTGGCTTTCTGGGACTGGTGTCTGACTCCTCCTCCTTAAGCTGAAGCACCCCAAGGAGCCTTGAAATCCAGCAGCCGCTGAGGGCTAGAGACCTCCAGACAGGCATTATCTGGGGTGCGGGTGGGTGGGGAGCAGGGGCTGCCAATGTGGCAGCAGTGTGCAGGCTCTGGGCAACACTGGGGATTGGCACGGTGCCTTAAATTACACCGACAGCCGTTGTTTGGCGTAGTCTTTCTCTAAATTGGTAGTTCTCAAACATTAGGCTGCATTGGAGCTGGGTGACCAACCAGCCCGGTGTGTGCCAAGACCAGGACTATCCCAGGCAAAGTGGGGTGAGTGGGTCGCCCACCTTCAGACCTGCAGCTTCAGCACACCTGGGGTGGGGCACGAGAATTGCATCTGTACCAAGTCCCCAGGTGACACTAGTGTAGCTATCTAGGAACCACACTGTCAGAACTGCTGTTTGAAATATTTCTTGCGTCTGAGGCACTAAGAAGTTTGTGGCCCTGGGCCTTGGGTTCATGAGGGCTATTTTCCCTTCGAGCCCCTTACTAACCTTGGTTAGCTGCAAGCACCTCAGCAGGAAGTAACTGTCACCCAGTGAGAGCCAGGATGAGGGAATGAGCCAGGGCACTGACACCGGGACGGGAGAGTGAAGCCTGACCCTGGGCTTGGCAATGACCTGAGGCCCAGGCTGAGGGGAGAGGAGGTGGGAGCAGAAAGCCCAGCCCAGAGTCTCTGACCAGCTCCCTGCATCCCTTCCCTCTTCCTGCCAGTTCAAAGTGTCAAGAACAAGCCCCTCTTCTTTGCTGACAAGCTCTACAAGTCCATGAAGGTAAGGACGCGGGCTCATTTCCTCTTTTCACCTCCAGCCCTCCCGCCCACCCCTAAACACAGATGTGGGCTCTCCCCGTGCGCAGCTGTGCCCCCCATCAGGTATCTGTCAGCATCAGCCAGGGGTGACGTGGCCCCCACCTTCTCAGGGAACATCTGGCAATGTCCAGACGCACTTTGGTTGTCACAGCTTGAGGAGCGTTGCTACTGGTGGGTAGAAAGCAAGGGTGCTGCTAACAGCCTACCCCGCACAGGACGGATCCCCGCAGCGAGGAATAACCTGGCCCCAAAGGCCCTGATTGAGAAACATGCTTTGAGGACCCGGGGCTGAGGGGAGCACAGTGTCTGCCCTCTCGGAGCTCACGTCCTAGCAGGCGACCCATTGCCTCCTACGACATGATCACAAAAGGGACAAAGCACTCAGCTCTGGTACTGGCCCTGGCTTCCTGAAAACCCAGGCCACCCTCGTCACCCTCACAGCCCGGCACGTGGCGTCTCAGCTGCTGACACAGCCTGGGCAGGCTGTTTGGTGGGAGCGAGCCCAAGACCCCTCTCAGCCTGCGGTCCCCAACCATGACAGCCATTTATTGAGTGCTCAGCAGGTGCCAGCTCTGACTCCTCAGCCGGTGTTCCGAGCTCCCTGGGGACGCAGGTGGGCCCTGGCTGCCCACACGCCATGTTTCGTGCCTGCTCCTTGCGCCCCGTGCCCGTTTCCCAGGGTTGCTGTGACACATGGCCACAAAGTTTGTGACCACAGAAGTTTATTCTCTCTTGCTTCTAGAGGCCAGAAGTCCAAAGTGAAGGTGTTGGCAGGATGGGTTACCCATAGGCTCTGAGAGAGAGCCTTGTCCATGCCTCGCCTAGCTTCTGGCGGTTTCCAGGAACCTGATGTTTCTTGGCTTGCAGACGCATCATCCCTCCAGTCTCCGCCTTCATCTTCACATGGTCTTCTTTACGTATATGACCACGTGTCCTCTTCTTACAAGGACACCAGTCGTTGGCTCTAGGGCCCACCCCGATCCGGTCTAACCTCAACCAGTTACATGTACAAAGACCCTGTTTCCAAATTAGGTCACATTGCACGGTTCCAGGTGGACATGAATTTGGCGGCCTTCCTAGTCAACTCATAAAGGCCGTTTCGGCCTGTCTGGCCAGTGCTAGGTCCAGAGGCATCTGGGTCAGCACTACCTGTGGAAGACAGAGACATAATACCCCAGTCTGGTTTTTGGGCGGGGAGGGAGACGGCCGACAGACGCCCCGTAGTCCTCGCTGACGTGCCCGTTTCTTCTCCCGCCGTGTCTCCCTCTCGCGGCTCCACCAGGGTGCCGGCACGGATGAGAAGACCCTCACCAGGATCTTGGTCTCCCGGAGCGAGATCGACCTGTTCAACATTCGGCAGGCGTTCGTGGAGAAATACGACAAGTCTGTCCACCAAGCCATTGAGGTGAGGAGGGGTCAGAGGTCAGTGGGGAAGGAGGTGAGGGTAGGTCCCTGAATGTCCTCTTTATCCCCATTTTCTCAGTGAGTTACGTCTTTAGAACAGCCAGGATGTTGCTAAATGAAAGGAGACCTGCCTCATTGTTTATACCAAAATAAGTTCCAGGTGGATCAAAGGGTTTTAATTAAAGATTGCCAAATGAAACAAGAGCCCTTCTTTTTTTGCTCTTAAAAAACTGGTATTGAAGTGTAATTTACATACCATAAAACTCACCTGTTTGAAGGTATAATTTAAAAGTTTTTAGTAAATGAGTTGTGCATCCATGGCCACAGTCCAGCTCGTAAAACATTCCTGTCACCCCTCTAAGATCCTTGAACCTGTTTACCTCTTTCCACCCCCAGCCCTGGGCAACCATCAGGGTATTTCATATAAATGGGATCATGTAATACGTGATCTTTGGTGTCTGCCTTCTTTTCACTTACAGAGCCCCCCTCTTTTTTGTCTTTGAAACTGGTCAAGATCTTAAAGTTTGATACTGTACTTGCTTGACAGGCAGTCTCACACAGACTTGGCGGGGAGGTAGCACATCTTTAAAGGGTAGTTTGGGGATTTCAGAAATTTAAATGCGTACACTTTGGACTTGGTATTTGTATGTGTAGGAATTTCTCCTATAGACATAGCCACACATGTTTCCAAAGGCATGTAAGAGAATATGCCAGCATTGTTTATAGTGGCGAAAGAGTAAAAGCCCTCCATACAGAACTGGTTAAATAAATGATGGTATACCCACATGGTAGAATATGAGACTGCCATGAAAAGGTATCAGGAGGAGGCTCTATGTGCTGCTTTGGGATCTTCTCTAAGTCCAAAAAAGTATGGTCCAGAATAGCGTGAATGTCACATGTGCATTTGTGTAGAAAAAGGACACTATACATATCCCCACACTCGGATATGCACAGACAATTCCTGGAAAACGGGTAGCTGGGAGGAGGGGGCATTGAGGCCATCAGGATTGTTTTCACTCACTGTGCTCTCCCTCTGCCCCTGCAGGGCGACACCTCTGGAGACTTCAAGAAGGCCTTGCTGGCTCTCTGTGGTGGCGAGGACTAGGGCCACCTTGGCCGAGAAATGGTCATCAGCATGACCAAGTCTAATTGCTCCAGCTCCAGAGATTAAGGAAGGGGTGGGTGGGGGAAGGGGTAGGGGTCGGCTCTTGTCAATTGGGATTTAGGAAAGGCTCCCTCTCCCGGGCCCCCGAGGGCTCCACATGGTCACTCCTCACATCTGAGCGGCTGAAGAACCGTAGCCATAGATTCTGTCCACCTCCACTCCTCATCTCCGTCCTCAGCCCATCTGTCCCTCCTCACAGCCCCTGCCCTGGTTTGGGCTTTGTCAAATCCAAAAACATACTGAGCCTCTGGGAAATGAGTGATGCGTGTGCTTTGAATGGGGGGGTCCTGGTGGCATGTGCCAGTCGAGTGTTCTGGGGGAGGGAGGGAGGAGTAAATGCCTCCTGGCCTACTGACCATCCTCCCGCCATTTCCTCACCCACCTCCATCCAGGTTGTGTTATGGCCACACACCTGCTTTCTGACCTTGGACTGGTCTCTTTCCCTTCCTGAGGCTCTGTTTTCTTATCTACAAAATGAGAGAATTGGGCAAAAAGATCACTGACTTTCTAGGATGTGCATCCAAATCGTTCCCTTTACACTTCCTCTCTCTTTAAATAAAAAGAGACACACAAACACATTTCCAGTGAGGATCTGTGTTTTTGACCTAGAACCTACAGCCTAGATTGTCCTCATTAGAGCCTGAGGTTGGTTGCTCATCCTGCCCAGGAGTGAATTCCATCTTCCTGCTCTTTCTCGGGAATCCCAAAGGAGAGTCTGAGTTCTGCGTCTTGGGCCCCATCTCCTCCCTCTGCCGCCTCGACGTTTCTCAGCACGTCCTTCATCCATTACAACCAAACCCAAACTTCCTCTTTTGAACTCTTCAAGGGCAGCAGATGCGATCGTGATCTGGGGAGGCCCATGGGAAGTTTCCACTTCATGAAGATCACTGATTAGCAGTAGAATCAACTGTAGTTTCTCTGCCTCTCTCCCCCCAGTTCTGCTTCTATTCAAGACTTGGGTCAAAAGTTGTCCAGCGATCATGGTGTGTGATGGTGCCTGCTGCCCTGGCGGTTCATCGTGTGTTGTAGTAGCTGTGCAGTGACCATGGGTACTAGCTGGGAGATGGCTGGGTCTGGTCTTGTCTCTTCCTCAATGTGTGCCCTTGAACTAGCCATTGGCCTCTGTAGGCCTCGGTTTCTTCATTTGTACAGTGTGGGATTGGAGAGCTCTCTCTTCATCGTTAACAAAATAAGTGAAAGTGAGACAGTTCACCTGTTGTGTCTTCACTTCCTTCCACCAGGCTGTGAGCCCAAACCCCATGAGAGTCAGCTGAGCTTTAGGGGGTATTTTCCCAATTTAATTTAACTGTTACCAAAATATAAATTAACGAAATAGTTAAGAGCTATGAAGTCAGACCTTTGCCATTAACTGAATGTGAGCATGTCATCTCTGAGCCTCAGTGTCCCTATCTGTAAAACAGGGCCCCCAGTTCTGCTTATCTCATAGCCTTTGTGGGGTAAATGAGAGGACACCTGGGAGGGCAGAGCAGGGCCTACTTGTCTTGGAGTCGTATGTCACCTGCCTGAGCCACGCCCCATTGTCGGAGCCGAGCTGTGGATCCCAAGATGTTTTCTGAGCTTTGTTTTCAAGAAGTAAACTAGATCACAGGTATCCAAAGACAAATAAGAAATTTCCTTTAAAATACATTCCGAAGGAAAAAATAGGCTGAGAGTGGAGAGGAAAGAGTGATGGAATCTGAGGGAATAGAAGTGGGAAGGACCTGTGAGGCCAAGGGGAACACCTAAGTGGAGAAACCAGGAATTTCTAGAATTCCTAGACACCAGGAATGAGGGTAGCTCAAACAGAGCAGTTGGGAGGTAGGAGACCCCGTTCTAATCACTCAACATGCAGTTTCCACTCAATGTTCAGTTAAGGTGGGTTGCCTTCTGGGTTTGGTCAGTAGTAGGAGGGAGACCCTCAGGGTTTGTGGGGTGAGGTAGATGAGATTAGAAATGGGAGTTTGCATGCAGTTATCGAAGACCCTGTATGTCAGAATTTTCTTATACCCCAGAGGGAGCCTTTCATGGGTAGGGAAGGTGTGCATCTAGTCACACGTTTACAGAAAACATAGGAAAGGAGAGTGACCAGCTGGGAGGCTATTGCAACAATCTGCTAAGTCCCAAGTGCCTACAGAACAAACCACTTTTTTCTTGGAGGGAGTAGCCACTGAAATCTAGGCGCCTGGTTCATGCACTCATTCTTTCATTCATGCAGCTCATTGTCATTGAGTGCCTCTTAGGTGCCATGCCATGTGCTAGATGCTAAAGATTTTAAAAGTTAGAGCATCGTGGTCGGAAGCTTTAAGAGCTTCCAGTTGAGTGTCCCTCCCACCCAGAGCTTCTGTGGCCAAAGTTCAAGGGAGAGAAATGGGGACTAAATTAAAACTAAAAGGAAAGAGAAAGCAGAAGCCCAAACCACAGCTGTCTCAAAGTGGGAGAAAAGGAGATGGTTGCAAATGTTCTAAGTGTGGAAGGGGCCCTCAGAAATTCTCACCTCCTCTCAGTTACAGAAAGACAATTATCACTTCCACAGAGGGGAAGCCACTGGCCCAGGGTCACAGTAACTGAGCAGCAGACAGAGCCAGTTCTCTACCGCCCGGGCCCGGGTTCACTGCTTCTATAAACACCCTGAACGTTCTGCTCATTCTCATCCTCGGAGGGGAGGCTTCAACCCAGAGCCATCCTGTCGCTCCTCGCTGCTCCCCTCTGGCCTTGAGCAATGCATTTTCCACTCAGGGCAAACCCTTTTCAGAAGCCCTGGACTGGGATGTGCCAGCCTTGGTCTTTGGGGCCATAAGGAAATGTCTAACGGAAGTGGCTGGTCGGGAGAGGGTTGCCCTCTTAATGGAGCAGAGAGCACCTGTTTGGGAATTGCTACTGTCACATTTCCTGCCATTGGAGAGCAGTGTGGGGACTGCTGCTGACTCTTTGAAACTCCTGGGTATTGACTGGGCCCCAGCTTTGCTGAGAGCAGTGAGTCACCACCAGAGGATTCCACGGGAGAGGCTTCTCCATAGCCAGTCCTTCCTTCTCGGTGGTGCAGGGGTGATCGCCTCATTCTAATGCAGAAACTGAGGGTCCGCGTGGTGAACTGAAGCAAGTTGCCCAAAGATGTAGGCAACGCGTCCTGGGTTGGCTGAGCTGGCAAGGCTCTTAGAGACCACCCAAACCAACCCCCTGGTGTCATACGTTTGGAAATTGAGGCCCCGAGAGCAGAGAGGTGACCGTGCCATTAGGAAGGGTTACATCTGGGGCTAGTGCCCGAGTCCCAACGCCTGCCTTGCTCTCCCTGCCGACATGCCCTCTTTCTCTTGATGGCAGAAACCAAACTGAGGAAACAATGGGAAGGAGAAATGTCCAGTTGCCCAACCCGAATTTCAGAACCCAGAAGCGGTACATTGGCACTCTAACAGGCCTCTCCCCGGCCTCAGACCTCAGGTTTCCCAAGGCAGACTTCCCCACTTCATGGCTGGAGTTAGGCAAGTGGGAAATTCTAGTATAATATGACTGAGTCCTCTACACAGTGGTTAGATCTACGGAGACAGGCAGGCATGCCTCAGATCCCCATCGACCCCTTACAAGTGGGCAAGTCGTCTATGCCTACGTGTCCTCATCTGTCACATGGGAATGAGGGGGGTTTCTATCTCATCCGGCTGTTGTGAAGATTAAATAAAGCAGTGCATGTCCATCCCTGTTCGGTGGATAGGAGGGACTCAGTAAATGCCAGTTCTTTGTTATTCAGAAAAAGGCTGGATTCCATCTCCTAGAGGAGAAAGGTGGGGGAGTCTCTTTCAACAGCCTCCGATGACGACCCTGTGCCACTAACCCCGGGAGAGCTAAGATTAGAAAAATTCAACCAAGCACACGGTAGTAAATGGTACCAAACGTGGGGGCCGCAGATCAACCACAGAGAGCCCTGGGAGAGGCTCCCTGGAAAGGAGCGGGTGTGAGGCACCTCCAAAGATGGGTAGCAACACTCTCACCAGGGAAAGGTACTGAAGGTGGGAGGGAGTTCCAGGCACAGGCGGGAAGAGGAGGCACTGGGAAGGGCTCCTTGGGCCTTGGGCCCCGCCCCTGGCGTGAGGACAGCCTCTGGGGAGGTCATGGAGAGTCCAGGCTAGACTGAGGACTTGGCCTCCAGGCCCTGGCCAGCCCCCGAATGTGCTGGGGATGAGACCAGTGTGATCAGAGATGTCCCTTAGAGAGATACCTCTGGGGGCCAGTGTGGAGGAGACCAGCCCAGTGGCTAAGAGACCATTGGACCTGGAGGGATGAGGACCTGCACAGCATGGGGGAAGCAGAGATAAAGGAAGGAAGAAATTGGGGAGCAAGAAACCAAAGGAACTACCTGGCCTGTTATCCCCATGAGAGAGAGAGGCGGAGGTGAGGCCAGGAGTCATTACCTGGGCACCCAGAGGCAGGAAGTGCTTTTCTTTAAAAGGATGTGAGGTCACCCCACTGCCCTCTCAGCTCGGTAAGGACTGAGGAAGCCCTGAGCCAGAGCCATGTAGGAGTGAGCCCTCCCCCGGGCCCAGCCGCTCCCAGAACATGCATTTCCCGCTGCGGGGTGTTCCCGCTCCCTCCTCCCAGCGCCCACCATCTGCCTATTGGGCAGCCAGCTGCAGTCAAAGCCCACTAGCAAATTCCCCAATGAGGTGGCCTTGGACCTTGACCTGGAGATAGCTGTGGGCAAGGATAGGAGGAGTGCCTGGTAGCAGGGAGGGCGGGGGGTGGACAGAGAGCCTACCCAGGTGCTGGGCCGATTTCCACTCCCACCTCCCACTCGGAGCCCATGGTATTGCTTATCAGACACACGGTCATAGCCACGGGGACATACACTCTGCACACACAGAATCAGAACCACACACAGCGAAAATAAGATGGTTGGTAACGAGCAGAAATGCAGACACTGCTGTCTGTGTGCGTCCTGCTGGCCACACCGGGAACGCCTCACCCCGCCTCACTGCACACTCCCGGGGCACGCACACGCACGGGCACCCTTGTTGGCCCACGGCCTCCTGTGAGCCCAGAACTCCCGTTCTCGTGTGCGTTCTCCAGTAGGAAGGCTCTAGGAGGCAGGCTTGGGGCCTCCCTGTCCTGACATGAGCTCTGGTCCATCTTCCTGACCTGGGGAGGCAAGACCAGCGCCCTGGAGAACCAGGCGGTCCGTGGGAACAGCCCTGGGAGGGAGCGGGACCCCTGGAGAACAGCCCTGAAGGCAGCCAGTGAGGCTCAAGGTAAGTGAAAGGACGGAGGCAGGAGCGAGGCCTTCCGTTCACTGCTGCAGGAATGGCCTAGAAGGTGTGGTGAACGGTTAGCAGCACCAGCTGCCGCGCCGCTACCATTCTGAGCACTGGGATTTGCCCCCGGGGAGTCGGGGGCACTCACGACCTACGCCTGTAGCTGTTCCCAGGATAAAACTCCCCCGTGAGTGAGATGGAAACCCAAAATGAAACTCAGGCTTCTCAGACTCAAGCCTAATTACTGTCACTCTTGTCAGCAGCAGAAGTAAATCCGGCATCATCATTGCCTCTCGCTGAGGTCTGGTCTCCCCTGGCAGACAGAATGTACTGCATTCTCTTGGGCAAATGTCCCCCAACTTTCCTACTTAGGAGGATGTCTCAGGGACGAAACGAGATGACATACGAGGAGCCTGGCACAATGCCTGGTCCCCTGGGAGGTTCAGACCCTATTCCTTGCCTTCCCCACTTCTCCCCTCTCTCTCCAGGGTCCTCTCTTCCCTTGCCCCTCTCCTGGCCTGGGGTCCAGGTTAACTGCAGTACGACATTTGCATAGACATGAGACCTCCCTCGGGGAAATTCCCCCTGGTGACCAGGCTTCCTTTCTGAGGTCAGGCCACATCATCAGACATGGCTCCTTCCTCTCCAGCGCGCCCTAGGCTCCTGGGGGCTTGGGCCCCATCATCTGGCAGGTGCAGATCCCAGCTCACAGATTTAGTCCTGTCCTTTGACACTGGGTGCAGTCCAAGGAGTGTGCGTACGGAGGGAGGGCTGGAGACTGGGTCAAAAACAGAAGCGGTAGGTATGGAGGGACAGAGGAAAGGGAAGCCGGCAGCAGGGAAGCCTGGACTGTGACTGCACTGCTGGCTTGTCAACAACGCTGCCTGACCCTGGGCACATGCCTCCCCCTCCCCGGGCCCTCGTTTCCTCTTCTGTCCAGCCAGGGGGGTTGTTATGATAATCTCCAAGCTTTGTTCCAGGTCTGATGGGCTAAGAAGCCACTTCCTTTAGCAGAACAGTCTTGCAACACTTGTCCTTGGATCATCTTCCTTTGACAAGAACCTTGCAACATACTGCCTTCTATCTGGTTCCTTGGAAAGCACAATTTTGCAAAAGGCATCCCTGCATCCCGCTTTTCAGAGGCTGACACATACCTCCTCTCCTCACCATGACTTGGTGTGAGCTTTAATTTTTCCTTTCACCTCCACCAGGTATAAAGTTCTGTGACCCACAGGAAGTGGACTAGAGCTCTATTTGCTCCCAATTCTAAAATCTGTTGTCCTCATGGTCTCTGGCCCTGGTACTGCGAAGGCACCTGCCCTGGTACAAAAATGAGAACAGGTCGGGTGAGAGACCGCGGGGCCCCCAGCAAAAAGTAAGGTCCTGAGACCAACTGCATCAGGACCAACTGTTAGAATGGCAGTTTCGAGAGCAGTGGTCACAACTTTGCATTACCTGGAATGCTTTTAGAATACCAATCCCAGGTCACCCCCACTCCCCGGCCCCAAGATTCTGATGTAATTAGTCTGGGGTGGGGCCTGGGTGTCTGTATTTTTACAAAGCTCCCCAGCTGATTCTTTTTTTTTTTTTAATGTGGGTAGCTCCCTGGCTGGGAATCGAACCCAGGTCACAGCGTTGACAGCGCCAAAGCCTTAGCCACTACACCACCAGGGAGCTCCTCCCCAGCTGATTCTAATGTGCAGCCAGGACTGAGAACCACTGATCCAAGGCCCCACCCAAGACCAAATGGATCAGATGATTTCGATGGTAGGGGTTCCCTGGTGGTGTAGTGGCTAGGCTTTGGTGATCTCAATGCCACGGACTGTGTTTGATTCCCAGCCAGGGAATCACCAAAACAAACAAACAAACAAACAAACAAAAAAACAAACATGATTCTGATGGACACTAAGATTGATGAACTATGATATTCTTTATGAAAAGTGCCCCAGTGGGCACCCCTTTTAGGCACATAGCTATGCCCAGGGTTATAGATGGGCAAGGAGAAGTGATCCCCTTATACAGATGAGGAAGGTGAGGGACAGAGAGAGGAAACCACAGCTAAGGTCACACGGTGAGTCCGGAAAGGCAGTGGGCCGGGTACCCAGCAGATGCTTGGAGACTCAAAGCGTTTTTGCAGAAGTCATGGATCGGATGCCCAGGGGACATCCTAGAGAAGTACCAGCACACTTGGTACCTCTCGGTGGCTCATGACAAGATAGTTTTCCTTGGCTGCTCGTCTATTAGCAGATAATCCTCACTTTGGAGTGGCAGACCCAGCTTAGGGAGCTTGGGTTTCTCAAGCTCAACTAAGTGCTAAGGTCACCCCCGGGAGGTTATGAAAAATGCTGACCCTAGGGTATACGCCTCCTACCCAACCCCTCTAAGTCTGATATCTTAAGTCTATGGAGGGGCCCAGAAATCTGCCCAGTGTCCTGGGCTAGGTCCTAATGACAGGAGGAGTCCCCATCCTTGGAGAGCTTTCAACAGAACTGGCGAATCAGGAAACCCAATGGGTCAAATCCATTCACTCGCTGAATGATTGATTATTATGAGACTGGCTCAGTGCTGTTACTGCAACATCAACAGCGAAAGCAGAGATGTCGGGGTGGGAGAGATGGGGCTGGATAAATTCATACCGAAGGAGTGGGCCTGTGAGAGTTTCCCCAGGTATATCCAAGTTTCATCCATCTTTTGATATCCAACAGAGGTCTCATTTTCTCCAGGTGAGCTCTGGAGATATTACCCGAGTTTGAACTCCAGCTGTGCCACTTATTGGCTATTGGCTTAAACCCCTAGGAGCCTTAGTTTCCTCATCTGTAATACCAGTACCAATCTCCTAGCGTTCTGATGAGGAATCCATGCAGGAAGTCATATAAGAGCACTCAGTACCACTCCTGGTATATGTTAATCTTAAATAATAACTATTAGTGTTATTATTTCCTGACCATCTTGACCCGCCCTGATTTCTCCTTCTTACTCTGAACTTCCAGACTTTTTTACAGTGTCAGAATGGAAGGTCCCTTAGTGCTTACCTAGTCTGATTCCTTTACATTTTCACAGAAGGGGAAGCTGAAGATCAGAGAGGGGAAGGGACTTGCTCAGGGCCACCCAGCAGAACAAGGACTCAAACTCAACTCTTCTGATGCTCATTCCAGGGGCTTCTTCTTCCTTGATGTCTATCCCATGGCCTGAACAAGGAAGGCAATGTCAGTGCATTCACGGCTGGAAGCAGGAGAGGTGGGAGAGAAGGTAGGAGAAGCGGATTGCTCTTAGGGCACTCTTCCCCCAGCATGTGCAAGCCAAGTGTTCCTAACTGGGAGGGCCCAGTTCACGTGGGTCCCGCTCCTTCAGCCTCCTTGGCCCTTCAAGGTCATTACCACCATCTAAGACTCCATGAGTTCAAGACGGGCTTCATAAACTCACAAAGCATCTATGATATCGTGTCCTCTGGAGAGAAAACATCGTGTATAGAGGGAACGTGTCAAGCCAGAGACATCAAGGACATAATCTACCAATGAGGAATCTGAAACACCATTTTGGAGTTCCCTGGTGGTGTAGTGGCCAGGATTCAGTGCTCTCAATGCCACAGCCTGGGTTTGATTCCCAGCCAAGGAACTACCAAAAAAAAAAAAAAAAAAAAAAAAGAAAAGAAAAGAAAAGAAACACCATTTTCTCAAAGAAGGGCCATTCCCCAATTTCACAGAAAACTGGCTGACCCAGGGGGCTGATCCCACCCAGCTCACCAGGAAGCTTTGTGAAGGGACAAGATCTCTCTCCCTGATACGGAGTCCTGCCATCAACTCAAATGCCTGGGGACACAGGTGGGGGTGGCCTTGCAGTTTGGTATCAAGGCAGAGAGGGGAACATCTGACAGCGTGGGTGTGAGAAGGTATATTTTACTCCCAGCAGAGAAAAGGATCTATGTGGAGAGAAGTATATCATCCTTTGCACCTGGTCTAGCTCAAGGATTGGTGCCATCAGTTCTATAGAACTTGCTGCGGTGATGGAAATATCTGCACAGTCTGCTATGGTAGCCACTTGCCACACGTGGCTATTGAACACTTAAAAAGTGGCAGCTGTGACCAAGGGATTGAGAGTGGTATGGGAAAGAGCACTGGACTAGGAGTCAGGGAGTCCTTCCAATAACTCACTTGGAAAGTCACTTGCCCTGTAAGGTGAGACCATTGGGCCAAGAGCTCTCTCCAGCATTCCCCGTTGAATCCCAGTCTGAAGGAAACAGAAGCCATTGAGGATTGGATTCAGTGGGCTCTCCCCCTTCCCTCACGACTCCCTGCCCAGAGCCGAGTGTGGCCCCTGTGCCCTGGCCTGCTTATTTCTCCAGGCCCACCTCTGTTACTTCCCCCTCACTTGTTTTAAACCCCACGCTCCATTCAGAGTGAACAATTTTCAGTTCCCTGCATGTACTCTTCCCTTTGCAGAGTCTACTCCCTCTGCTGAGGACACCTTTCCATAACACTCTTGCTTGGCTACTTTCAGATTGCAGCTGAGGTGTCACCACTTCCTCTAGGAAGACTTCCCAGATCCCCAAATTTAGACCAGAGTGCCCTCATCCAGGCTCCTGTAGCTCCCAGTATATCTCCCGCCAAAACACATCTCTACGCTAGGCTGACCAGACGTACTGTTTTAAATGGGACCGTACGGCTGGTCAGCCTCCTGTCACTGGGCTAAATTCAAGGTGTCAGTAGGCTGACCACACGTACCATTTGAAACGGGGCAGTGCCGTTGTTTTCTGTCCTGTTTCAAATGGTACATCTAGTCAGCCTATCTCTACCTCACTTTATTGTAATTACCTCTTAACTTGCCTATAGCCCCCAGAGCAATGCTATCCAATAGAATTTTCTGCCATGACGGCAATGTTCTATATGCGTGCAGTCTAATGTGGGAGACTTGTGTGGCTACTGAGCACTTGAAATGTGCCTAGTGCTACTGAGACACTGAATTACAGATTTTATTTAATTTTAACTAATTGATATTTAAATAGCCACGTGTGACTAAGGCTATTGTGCCGGACTGAGCAGCCCCAAAGTCTGCGAGTTCTGAGTAGGCAGGAAACAGGTCTGACTTGTCCATTCCTGTATCCTCAGTGGTCTACTGAAGGAACGGTAAGAATGAAAAACATCGAGAAAGGCCAGCTCATACAGGAGACGCCCTCCCATCCCAGCATCTGTCGGAAGATAATGAGCAGAGACCTCCTTATGTTTGGGAAGTAGTCCCTAGTTAATAAAGGATGTCTGCAAACCATCATTTTATTTTAATCACCATCACAGGAGGCAGGCAAAGCAGGACTCCTCCCCGTGTTACAGCCGGGATCACTGAGGCCCAGGATGGGAAGTGAGTCTCAGGAGTATCAGCGCAGCTGCTCCTTGGTGGGTAGGTGTCTAAGGCCCCACTTGACATCAGAAAGAGACCTGGCACAGAGGGAAGCATAAGCTTTTCCTTCCCTGCAGAGAATCCACAGAGACTAAGTAGAAACAGATGGGCCAGGATTAGGGGCAGAGGGCCAGGCAGCTGGTGATTTCCTCAGGGTCCTAGGCACTGGAATCCCCCACCTTAGGCAAAGGAGGAAATAGAGGTCCTTGGGAGAACCCAGGGTGGGGTAGGGTGGGCAGACCAGGTTGCCCCTACCTCCTGCCCTGTGCCAGTTCCCAGGCCAGCCCAGAATCAGCAGGCTTCCAGCTCTTCCCTGGAGCCCTCTCCCCGCCCAGGAATTCACTTGGGACAAGCGACAGCCAGTCTGGAAAGTGACAGGTGGGGACTGACAAAACAGGGCCCTGTGCTCTGCCAGGGGGCGGGAAGGGGCCTCAGCTGGGCCTTGTGTGGCTGCCTGGCTCCTCCATCTCGGGGAATTCCCCTCCTGCCTAAAAGTCAGCCCAGCCCAGCCCTCCTTCCTGCAGAAGTTCAGTGAGCTGAGGAGCCGCCACGGGGCCGGTAGCCCCCACCACACACACCGTCGACTTCTCCTGCCTTTCCCCAGGTGAGTGACCCAGCTGTGGGTGCTGAGCCGGGACCTGGGAAACGGTTAGCTGCACAAAGAACCTGGGGCCACCAGATCCCCCCCCCCCCCAGCTCCAAGCCAAGAGCCACTTGGCCTCACGCTTTCCTGCCCGTGGGGGTTGGCTGCTCCCGGCCCACCGCCCTCTCCCCCAACTCAGGGCTGGGGCTCAGGGTCTTTTGACCCCCTCTGGCACCAGTCTCCTCTTGCTTCCCTCCCTCCACTTATTTCCCTTTCCTGCCTTCCTGTTGCCGTGTGCCTTCTCGCCAGTCTCTTCACTCCAGTTGCTACCACTTTTACCAAAGGAAAAGTCTATTTTGTCTTATCCTTCCCCCAAGAAAAGAGAGTAGGTTTATATGTGTGAAGGCAGATGTGTGTGTGTGTGTGTGTGTGTGTGTGTGTGTGTGTGTCTGGGACATTCTGTGAGTGCGTGTGTATTTGTGTGAGTGTATTTGTGTCTGGGTCATTCTGAGTGTGTGTGGGGGGGCAGTATGTGGGTATATATTGGGTGATCTAACAGTAGACAGGAAGTGACCAGGTGGGAGTCCCCCTGCCACACCCCTTGTCTTCCCTGGGGACAAGATGGAAGGCTGGAACCCTCCTTAACACTAGAACAAATGGATCTCTGGTTTGCTCCCCCATCTGCTTTACCCCCGGGGTAGCTGGACCTTTCTGTGATTGAACCTTTAACAGAGCCCAAGGCACTAGGAGTGGGTGAAGAGGCGACAGACAGTGGTGGCAGGCCTTCTCTTTGATCTCAAACAGTCCAGATTTTCCAAAGCTGGTCAGAGGCCCAGCCCAGGGAAGTCCCTGGCTCGATGGGGCAAGGAGTGGCAGCCAAGTCACTGTCACAGTAGCTTCTGGGCTGGAGAAGAATGGAGGGAAAAGCAGAAGGGGCCCTGGAAGAGCAAGTGTGAGAGGACCTGTGGTGAGGCTGAAGGAAAACTGTTCTCCAGGCCCTGTCAGGTCTTCCCAGTGTGAGGAAAGACTCTGCCTCCCTCCGGGGCTGAGCTGGGCCTGCCTGACCTCTTCCCACTTCCAGGAGGATGACAAGGGGTGAGCTTGGCTCCAAACCCAGATCTGGCTTGACGCCCTGACCTGGAGCCAGGGAGCCAGAGGGAGAGGAGCTGGAGCAGGGGAGGCCTGGGGTGCCTAGGAGCTGTGGGAGGGGCCTGGTTAGGCCACGCAGGCTACAAGGCTGGGAATTTCCCCCAGTGTCACTTTGCCCTTTCCTCTCCTCCAGCGGTACCCAAGAAACCCTAGAGAAACAGGCAGGTCCAGGGGTCAAGGGATAATGTAGTTGGGATGGAGAAAAAAGAAAACAGGAAAGACCCTGGAGGAAAAGTCAGGAGAAACGCCTTTGCCTTTTAGGCTTGGCACTTCCGAGAACACACTGTGAGCTGTAGGCCCTGAGTTTCCTCCCTAGAAAAAGGAGATCCACAATCAATCCCTGCCCACCCTAGAGGGGGATGATCGTAATTATCGTAGCTGCCTTTCACTGAAGCCAGGCCTGGTGGCATTTTATTCCCTCCATTCTGTGCAGTGGGCACTGTTCTAACCTTCACGTCATAGATGAGGAAAACAGGCGGAGGGTAAATGTCAGGGCTGTGATCTAAGCCCAGGTCTGACTGACCCCAGAGCCTATGCCCCAACCCTCGCAGGACTTGCCTCTTGGAGGAAAAGGAATTGTGGGTATGATATGGTTGAGTTCAACTTAGGGTGCCAGGTCAGTGTGCACAGTTACGGCTACCTATGCCACTGTCGTATCTATGCCTTCTTGTAGTAATCTGGGAGGTGGGTAGAAAGAATGAAAAAGGCCGTCTCCAGCTGGGTGTGGGAAGCAGGGACCCTAGACTCTGCTTATTCACTTCTTACCTCAAAACACAATTATCTAGCACAATGTCAATCAACGTCATGTGCTTGGCATGCATTTCTCATTTACCTATCACTACAATCTCTCACATACATACACACCCAACACCGAAAAGCACCTAGAATCCATGGAGGGGGGTGGTTTACCTTCCGGAGATTGCCTTGGGCTATGGCGACCTGAGACTGGATCTAAAGAAGGGACCCAGCCCCAGGATTGCTCTTTTCCTGGTTCATTAGCTGCTCGCCCTGAGTTTTAGCGACCCCCTCACCAAGGCCCCGGCTCACATACTGGTGTGATACATGTGCTTTAGAAGCTCAATTTCTCATCACTGGGGCACGTGGAGATAGCAGTGCTTTGGGAGCAGGAGGCTTGAATTCTAGTCCTAAGTCATAATGACGCACCCTCTGTAAGAGCCCTGGGACATCCCTGCCCCTCTCTGGCCCTCTGTGGCTTCATCCCTACAGGAAAAAGGCTGGGTTTAATCCTTTCTAATGACCCTTTAAAGACAGGCATTTGGGGAGTTCCCTGATGGTGTAGTGGCTTAAGGCCTCGATGCTGGTGCTGTCAGCACTGTGACCTGGGTTTGATTCCCTGTCAGGGAGCTACCTACATACCAAACAAGCGGGGGTGGGGGGTGGGGGGGGGGTGCATTTTGAGTTCTATGTCTTGCTAGCTGGCAAGACTGAATGTTTAAGAGTGGTAAGAGTTTAAGAGTTTGGGTCTTCCTGCTCCAGTTAACTATTGTCGTAATAAGACTTTTGCAAGTCATCTAATGCCTCCAAGCCCCAGCTTTGTCTGTGAAATGGGGTGGTTGGGAGATACATTATGTCAAAGTGCAGGCCAAGCACACAGCAGCCAAGCACACAGCAAACACTCCACAAATGTTACCTTTTTTTTTGCTTTTTTTTTTGGTATGTGGGTAGCTCCCTGACCGGGAATCGAACCCAGGCCGCAGCGCTGACAGTGCCAGCACCGAAGCCTTAAGCCACTACACCATCAGGGAACTCCCCCCTTTTTAATGTTTTTAATAGGCAGCTTCCACTCCTGTTTCGACCCTTGATTTAGAGCTCAGTTATAGGTGGGTTTGGGGGTGTGTTTCTTAGTTCCCTCAAATGTGGATTTTTTTTTGGGGGGGGGGGGTATCTCCCTGGCTGGGAATTGAACCCAGGCCACAGAGTTGAGAATGCTGAAGCCTTAAGCCACTACACCACCAGGAAACCCCCTTCAAATGTAGATTTAGGTGTGACTCTGCAGCAGCCTTGGTGGAGGTGGCAGAGGGGAGGGAGTGGCAGAAAGGAGATTGAGAAGCTGCTTTAAAACAAAACAAATAAAACAAAACACAAGCCTTTTGATTCTCCTCGGAGGTGGGGCTTTGCACAGGTGCTTGTCACTCTGGAAGAGCAAGGGAGTCCCAGCTGCCTGAGTCACTCAGCTCCCAGTGTCAGGCCCCAGCTTCACGGCTTGGAAATCTCCTTCCAGATCTGGGAGTAGCAGGGGTTTGCAAGCTAGGGACGCCTGTTTCCCACCCTGCCAGGCTCCCAGAGCTAGGGTATCATAGTGGACTTGATGGTGCAGTGGAACCTGGTGAGGCTGTATTCCTGGGTTTAATCATGACGTTCTACCCAATGCATGCAATCTGTGTCTGTCATTTCTCAGATGCTTCTGTGTGCCAAGCTTTGGCCTTTACGTGCATTATCTCATTTATTTTCATGATCATCTCAGGGGTAGGTACAATTATCTCCATTTGCAGAGAAGAACTGAGGCTTAAAGAGGCCATCCAGGTAGTAGGGTTTGAGTCGGGGTGAGAACGCCATTGGTTAGGTCCACAGCCAGTGTTCATAATGAGTGTTGAGTTTCTGCCTGAAAGTAAGAAAAATCATGATGTTGTATAATATGTTACAGTGGAAAGGGCACACATGCCTAGGAGCCAAGGTCCTGGGTTCCAACCCTAGTTGCGTCACTTGATGTGTGTGGTCTTGAACAAGTCATTTACTACATCAAGGCCTCAGATTACCTACCTACCTGTCAAATAAGGAAGGGATTGTCATCAATGGTCTCCATGGCTTCTAACATGGTGGGATGTTCTGAAGTCAAACTAAGACTTAAAAGGCTGGGAGGGATGGGTGTTGTCATAACTTTAAAGAGGTGAGTTTTCTCTCACATTGTAATTGTTAAGAAAAGTTATCCGAAAGTAGGAAATCAGGCAAAAAGATGACTGTGTGACCTTTTTATGTCATACTAGAGGACTGTTCAAAAAGTCCACCTAGGAGTCATTTGGCACTTTGGGAAATGGAACTATTTGCCTAACTCTCTAAGGTCAGACATTTTACAGTAACAGCTGAAATAGTGTGGAAACAAAACGTAAATAGTTGGGAGAGTTGGGAGACCCTTAATTTTTTTTTTTTTTTTTTGCTTTTTGCTTTTTGGTATGTGGGTAGCTCCCTGACTGGGAAACGAACCCAGGCCGCAGCGCTGACAGCGCCAGAGCCGAAGCCCCAAGCCACTACACCACCAGGGAACTCCCACCCTTAATTTTTTAAGAGTAAATTTTAGTGTTCATGAGGTTTGGGTTGAGATTAGAGAGCATTCCAGGAAGAGGAAATTTGAGAAGTATAAACAAAGAGTAGGAAGAAAACCAGTTTTGGGGGTCCAGTGGGTAGAGATGATGCCTAAGAGCTGCCACTCAAGTTACAATGCTCTGTAGAATTGTATGCCTGAATCCTATGTAATCCTTGCTAACAGATGTCACCCCAGTAAGTCTAACAATAAAAATGAATATTAAAAAAAAAAAAAAAGAGCTGCCACATATATTCTAATCTCCCTGTTCCCTCCCCCATGGGTGACATGCAATGGTGCTTTGGTGTTTGCATCCCTCCCTCTCTAAAAAATCAGGTGTATGTGTACTTACTTTCATAGTTAAAATAAACTAGAATTAATATTGTTTGAAGAAACTGGTCATCTCAGATGCCACAAAGCCTGAAAGAATTCTTGGATTAGGCATATACTTGGGTAGGGTATGTATGTGTGTTCAATCGCAGCTGATGGACAGAGCTCTCCTTTTGGAAAATGAGGGTCTGTGTGAAATAGCTCCCCAAATCCTTTCTGAGGATAAGGCCTGTCAATGATGGTCTTCGACAGTCCAGTGAAATGAGCCTTTTGCAGTAGATTTTTCATAAAGCAATATTTACCTATTTAAAGAGCTGTCCTTTATTCCAAAGTTGAGCCCTTTCCCCTTTTTGAAATTAACTTACCCCTTTTAAAATAAATGATGATCTTAAAAATAAATAAAAAAGTGTTCCCAACCCTAAACCAAGATACTGATCCTTCCGGATCTGGGAAATCCCACAGTCTGTTTTAATGATCTGGCCCACATAAGGTATACAGGAGCCGGCTCTGGATTTGCCTACCTAGGTTTGAACCTTGGTTCGCTTACTCAGGTCAGCTAACCTCTCTGTGCTTCGTATATTTATTTACAGCAAAAAAAGGGGTGGTGGTGGTCGGGGGTGGGGGGGGATAAAACGTATCTTACTAGGGTGACTATGCAAATTAATGTTTGCAAAATGTCTGGAGCAGTAAAAATAAGATTCTTGAAGGGTCCTTTCAGCTCGCAATTTCTTTGAGCTATGCTAAGAAGTCGGGGAGCGCCCCGGGCCGAACTCTGGGCCCCTGAGCTCTAGTTCTTGCTTAGCTCCAAATGCCTACGTGCCTTTTGGCAAGTTCCCTCCTGGCTCTGGCCTGGCTGCCCCTTCTCACAAGGAAAGAATGTGGTGGTCTCAGCGGCTTGTCTCCGCTCTGAAGGGCTTCCGGGGCAGAGGGGCCTCGAGGAGCTGCGTGGACCTAGGGAGGTCGCCTACGGACCGGACGGACTATTCTGTACCACACAGCCAGCTCTCCGGCTGTTTACTTCGCTCGGTCCCACGCCGGCAGCCTCGGGCCGGCCTGGAGAGCGCAGCACGATTGGACGAGGGGCCTGTCAATCGCTGGGGACTTTCCCAGGGGTGGGGCGGACCGGCCCCCAGCACTTCCTCGTCTCCGCCCCGTCCCAGGAGCCGGTGAAGTCCTGCAGGTCCACAGCCTGGCCTAGGCCGGTACGTTGTCCCTGGACCCGGGGCTGTACGTGGAGAGTGGGGCGTTGTCCCCGAGGGCTCTCACCTTCAGGTAAGCCAGCCGGGCCACAGCGGTGATTGAGCAGGAAGAAGAGAGTCCCAGACCGGGCCGTTCATAGCTTTGGCGGTGATCTGGCGTGGCGTGGGAGGTCAGGCCTGCCCAGGGAGCCTGGGCTTCAGGGCTCTTAGTCTCCGGTGCGCGAGGTCGCGGGGCGCCTCCCCGGGTGGCCGGGGTCGGGCTGCGTGGGAAATCCCTGCCGGGCGAAGTGGGTGGTGGGTGCGCGTGCGCACTGCACAGGCGAGCAGGGCGAGCACGTCTGGAAACCGTGTGCAGGCGTGCAGGCAGTGTGCACCGGCGGGTCGGGGGAGTGTGCGACTGTGGATCTGTTTACAGTGTGGGAGACCAGTTTGGAAACAAGGTGTACATTTAGTGAAGAGGAAAGTAACTTATTGGGCGCTTTCCCAGCAGATAATCTAAACGCTTTACTGAACTCATTTATTTGTCACGTCCATCCACAAAACAAGTATTATTATTATCATCATCTCCATTTTGTAGTTTGGGAAACCCAGGCACTTGGAGACTGGGGTCACACTGCTAGATTGTTGCAGTCAGCATTTGAAAGCTGGCATTGGGTTTCAGAGTCCCTGCTCCACTGTTTGTGTTGAACATATTGGCACAGTGTTGGAGACAATTGTGTGTGTGTGCTGGGTAGCTGTAGTGAGTTTCTGGGAGTGATTTTGGGTGTGGAGTTTCTACCTATGGGTGACTGTTCCGCTCTAGAACATTGATGTGCATGTGTGTGTGATGGTGTGTCTGGAAAAGATGGCATCACACGTTCACTAATCGTGTGTATAGGAGTGAGTGGGAATCTTCTGCGGCTAGGTGAGAGATTGTGTTTTGGTTGGTGGGGCGGGACTTTTGTGGATGATGCAGAAGAATCCGCTTCCTTTGCAGAATGACTGGATTCCTAATGCATCATGTTAATTTCACAGTATAGTCAAAATGGAATTTAAGCAGCACTTACTCATTTTCCAGACAGTGAGGTATGCTAGAGGGGAATTCGGCATCTGATGAAAGGTTAAGAAAGGGAACTCTCAAAAAAAATTTTTTTTTCTGTTCTTGACAGTACTGCATTTGGAGGCTGGAATATTTATTAGTAACAAGTTCATAGCAATTCTGTGATGTTGTATTAATATCCCTGTTTTATAGCAGTGAGAACTGAAGCAGTGAAAAACCAGTAATGATAATAACAGCTGACATTTTTGAACTCGGTACTGACAGTGTAGGCAGGAAAGGAGGAACTATCCTGGCCCCTTATCCGCTGCCTCTAAATTAAAAGGATAAAGAGAAGAAATTCAGAAAGAAGCACTTGCCTTTTAGGAGGCCCATTCACAGATGTACTAAGTCGAAGTGTACAGAGTTGCAAAATGAGAAGTGAGCCCTGGCCCATTATCAGCTATCCTCTAATTGAAAAGATAAGGAAAGGGGAAATAGCCCCACTTATTCAACCAAGAGTCCTACTTCCCCAAACCTTATTATTATGCAGCTTTGGCCCTTTTCAGAAGGATCACACAAAAAAGGAAGGGGGAGGGACTTACACCCATAGATACCAAAACTCCTTTCCAAGCAATGTAAGGTGGGGGGGCTGTTTCCCTCTCTTGGGTCAGCCTGCTGCACTGTGTGCTAGCCAATATTTTCACAAACTGTGATTCTTTCCTTCAAGAGACAAGGGCTCAGGAAAAAAATCGCCATTTCACAGTAATATTGCCATATGCCAGGCACGGTGCTTTACATCCAGTCTCATTTAAACTTTTCAGCAACCCTAGGTGATTGTCACTATCAGTAGTCTCACTTTTCAGATGAGGAAACTGACGCCCAGAAAGGTTAAGACTTGCCCAAGATTAGTAAGTCTTGAACCCTGGGCCGGATTCCCTTTCCACTGACCAAGGCTCCTGTTCTGACTGTGTTCTGGGAAACAGTGTGATCAGGGACTGGCACTTCATGGAAGCCCTTGATCATGTCCCTCTGGAAGCTGAAGGCATGAGTGTCCTGTGTTCTATCTGCATATTTACATGACCCTGTTTTCTCCACCCATGGGTGTCCCGTGGGTATGTCGTGGTGGCGCTCAGGCTGAGGGTTGGTGCCTGCCCCTATGCCCACACCAGATCCTTTGGGGCCCCAGGAAGCCGTGGGATCTGACTCATAGCCTTACCCCCAGTGCTGCTTGTTACCCGGGCCCGGATGTCCTGGGCTGGGTTGGGCCGACCTGATTTGAGCACCTCAGAACTGTAGGAAGCCGTCTGTCTGCCTCTCTGTCTGGGCACTACTGGGTACTACCTTACCCTTGTTCTCACTGTGGTTTAGCCATGGCACCAGCCTTTTTCCCCTCAGACATGCCAAGCTTGTTCTTGCCTTGAGGCCTTTGTGTGTGCCATTCCTTGAGGCCTTTGTGTGTGCCATTCCTTGAGGCCTTTGTGTGTGCCATTCCTTCTGCCCAGAATACCTTTCCCCAGCTCTTTTCCATGGCTGGCTCTTATCTCTCAAGTCTCAGCTCAAATGTCACCTCCTCAGAGGGACCTTCCCTGATCTTTCTATGCAAAGTAGCCCCTTTTTTCACTTTCTGTCATAATACTATTGTATTTCTTTTCATGCATTTATCATGCTCTGAAATAATCTTGTTTATTTGTCAATGAGAAGGTATGTGTGTAGAATTTAGTGTCTGGCATACAGTAATTTCAGTGTTTACTTGTTTTCTGTTTTTCTCTTTTCCAAGAACAGAAGGGTGAGCACAGGAACTGCTTTAATTTCATGTGTGGATCCTCGATACTAGATAAGAGTGTCAGGGGTAAGGCTCTGCTGACTTTGTTCAGTGGATGAGTAGAAACGAAGAAACTAGAATAATGGGACATTTCACAGGTGAGGAAACTTGAGACCTAGAGACAGGAAGGCACTCGTCCCAGAGTTAGTGGCAGAGTCAGGAGGAGAACCAGAACTTGCTACCCGAGCCATTTTTTTTCCTCCTGATAGTCACAGGCATTTCCTGATGGCCCTGGTCCCTGTGCTGTGCAGAGTGGCGTGATGCTTAGGGGTATAAGGAACTGGCTCTGTCCCCCCAGGAACACCTGGGTGGATGCTGCCTCTGCTTCCTCATCTGTAACATTCTGTGAGGTCAGTGCTACCTTCTAGGGCAGCGGTTCTCAACCTGTGGGTCGCGACCCCTTTGGGGATCGAACGACCCTTTCACAGGGGTCGCCTAAGACCATCGGAAAACACATATCAGATATTTACATTATGATTCATAACTAGCAAAATTACAGTTATGAAGTAGCAACGAAAATAACTTTATGGGGGTCTCCACACTGTGAGGAGCTGTATTACAGGGTCGTGCATTAGGAAGGTTGAGAACCTCTGTCCTAGGGTGATATGAGTAAATGAGGTTTAGCGCAGGGCTGACTCGGTTCGGTAAATCCCTGCTGCTGCTGACTTAGTTAATGATGGATCATGAGGATATTGAAGAGATTTCCGTAGAAGATGAGGATGATTCATTTTTTCCATGCCTTGGGAAAACTTGCCTACCATCTGTCACCTGTGGACCATGCTGTGTCCTCTCTGGCCAGGTTGTCCTTTGTTTTGTTTTTGTCTCGGATGTCTTTCTGCCCCTGTTTGGAACAGTGAAGCGTAACACGTGCAAAGGGTGCAGAGGACACCTGGTCTTATTCCCTCAGTAGCACTCAGCACCCCAGCAGGTGATCCTCCAGCATCCAGGGTCAGGGAGCCTCCCAGTATTGTTACAGATGGCTTGCTTTTGTGGGACCCCTCAGTGCAGCTTCTTCCTTTCTCTCCTCTTCGTTCCCTCCTTGCTTACCTGTCCATTTGGAGGGAGGAAGGGAAGGAGAGAGCACAGGCAGTAGCGTGGTGTGGTAAAGAGGGCACAGCTGGCCTCCAAAAGACCCTCTGGGTGTCACTAACATCCCAGGCAGCCTTGGGCAGCTCTCTTGCCTCTGCTGGTCCTGGTATCCCAGCTGCAAAGTGATGGGATTGCCCTGGCCAGGTGTCCTTTTCCGGCTCCGAAGTCTGCAGCCCAGGGATTGGACCGCCCTCTCTCTGGCTCCATTGGTTTCTGAGCGCTTCCTGCTGGGCCAGGCCTTTCTGTGCCCACCCCTCCTTGCTTCTCCCTGCTGCTCACTGCTGCCTGCCTGTGTGCCTGTTCCTCCTTTCCCTGGCCCTCGTGGAAGGGAGGGGGTCCAGGGCCCACTGGAGAGTGGCCAGAAGGAAGGCACAGGGAAGCAGGGAGAAGCTCCCTAACCCCTAGGGGCAGATCTTGACAGCCAGTGCGGCCGGTTGCAGGATGTTCTTAACGTTTTTTTCCCATGACTGGCCCAGGACAGTCACTCTTCCGATAGGATAGGAACGGATGACTGGCCCAAGGAGCAGCTGGCTCTTTGTCTGAGGGCTGTCCTTGGGGAGCTCTTCTCTTCCTAAGGACATCACCCTGAGGCTTTTCCCTGGGTCCTCGAGCACCTGTGTGTGTGTGGGGGGGGGAGGGCAGGTGGAGGGAGCTGTGGGAGTCTATCACCAAGGACTCGTATCACCAAGGAGTCATGCTCAGAGGCCAGAGGCTGGTATTTTTAGGGCGGGCGTAGGGGGTGTCCTATGAGTCAGGGGCCTTGGGTTTGGTCTCAGCCCACACTGGAGAGTGCTTGCTTTGCTCTCTGCCGGCCGGCTGGCAGACTGTCATCCTCTGCCCTCATCACAGCCCACTTTGTCAGAGGTCTGAGGACCCCTGGTCCCTGCACAAGCCCACCTCTGCCTCTGCAAGTGCTACCCCACCTCCCATGCCAGCCCCTGGGAAGCGTGCCTGAGGACAGCAACACTGACTGTTAGAAAACAAAGGAGTCTTCCAGACACAGAGGGTAACATGCAGATCCCTGGGCTCCTACCCATCTGGCTTAAGAAATACTATGTATTTTCTGTGCATCTGCGATTTCTCCCTGATCACCCCTTTCTCCCCACTCCTCAGAATTAACAAGTCTTCTAAATTTAGAGTTTATTCATTTGCAGTTCTCTATAGTTTTATTATAAATATATACCTCCCTATGCAATATGTAGTATTGTTTTATATATTTTTAAATGTTTCTTAAATGGTGTCATACTGTCTATATTCTTTTGCAACCTGTTTGTTTTGCTTAATATTTGTGAGATTCATCTATATTTATATTTCTAGCTCTGGGTCACTGAAGGTTCATTGATACATTTTTTTATGGCTTTGTATGAAATGGCCCCAAAATATTTACTCATTTTCTTCTTCATTGGGTAGTTTTCGGCTTTTGCTCTTAAAACAAGACCTCTTTAGCTTTTTTCTGAGTAGTCTTGCCCCTGTCCAGTAACACTGCAGAGAGCTCTACAGTTTCTGATTGGTCCTCACATTATTTCCATAGGGAGAAACGAGGAAAGTAGGTCTGTTCAGGGTCACCTGGTAAGGGAGCAGAGCCAGGATTTGAATCATTAAACCTTCTTCTCATCATATTTGGTATAAGGGTATTCTCAAAAGTTATATTCCCCCTTGGAAGTGGGGGAGTTACAGGGTTGGAGAATCCCTTCTTTGGATAAAACCAGCTTTGGGCATATTGGGACTGAGAGGCAGAGGACAGTTGAGTCCTCCATCATTTTTGCTTCAAGGTTGGGCCTATGGCCCTTTGTCCCTGTAGCTGATTGCTGAGGTGCTCCTCCTCTGTAGGTGACATCCCAGCTGCTGAGAGGGAAGCCGGGCCTCTAGTCCTGCAGTGTGTGTGCTGTGGATTCCAGGAGCTGAGAGGAGGTGTGCATGGGGCAAGGAAAGTGGGCCCCTTCTCAACCCTCCGTAGGGCGCTGTTGCCTATGGGGAGTAAAGGGTGGGGCCCAGGGATGTGCCGATCAGGTATGGGTTCCTCTTTGTCCATTGGGAGTTGTGTGGCCTTGGGCCAAGCTCTGCACCTGTCTGCACCCAGCTTCCTCTCCAGCACAGAAGCTGTGAGGCCCCATCAGTGTGAGGACCAGCAGCCGTGGGCAGGGAGCTTTGCAGGTGTTCCCAGCTGAGCGTGCTTATCCAAAGTCTGGTGCTTCTCTTCCTGCCTTTGTCACCTCAAGGGCAGCCCTGACCTTCCTAAAGCCTGATCCTGTCTGGCAGGTTCCAGGTTGAAACGCTCCTCTGTAGTTGACAGCTCTCCATCCACAAAGTTACTTGACTAGAAAACTTGTCCCTGGCCTTCCCCCTTTATTTGTGATAGAGTCCCCATAGCCTTGTCTGTCCACACGAAGCAGGTACATGGGAGGAAGCTCCCACCCCTTCTCACAGTCCTCCAGTCTCATTTGGTGCCAGAACAACAGGTCTTCCCTGTTCTTCTAACCTTGTCAAGCCACTTTAAAAAAAAAAAATTTTTTTTTTAAATAATCCCTTTAAACAGTTACAAAATAGCATGTGCTCCTTGGAGGGAAAAAGAAACTCAATCGGTACAAAAGGTATAAAGTAAAATGAAAGCTGTTTTCTCTCTCCTACCTTTCCTTGCCCCACCCCTATGGTATTTTAAAATTAATTAAAAGAAAAAAAGAAATAGAACAGAATCAGATTTCCCTTGTAAAGAGCTAAAAAATTAGATAAAATAAAAGTTTCATTGGATTCTAGTCCCCTATCCCAAGTTCTCCTCGAGAGCTGTCTACAGTAGCGGTTTGGTGTGTATCTTTCCAGACCTCTCCCTGTACACATTTGAGATTTTACCCATACAGACACAAGAGTTCTTTTTATAAAAAATAATATCCTGTTAAACATGTAAATCTACACTTTGCTTTCTTTTTCTTAACAATGTTTTATGGGCATCTTTCTGTGCCATGGCAAAGCAGGCTGCCCCATTTTGCTGGCCGTATAGTCTTCCCGTGAATGCGCACGCCATAGTTTAATACTCCAGTCCTCTTGGTGGGCATTCAGGACAATTTTGCTATTACAGAGCATGTGGCAGTGCACATCTTTGTCCAGCCCCTATGTACAGTGATGCAGAAGTTTCTAGATGCTTAGATAAGGGATTACTCAGTCAGTCTCTGGCCCTTTAGATAATTGACACCTCCTCAAGCATACTTCTCTGTAAGAGAATTTTGTTCTCAGTCAGGCATATAAGCAGGTTGTTGACATCATTGAGCAAGGGCAGACTTTACTGTGGGTGGCCCAGCTGTAAGAAAAACAAATGTACATGAGGCAATATCAGTAGAAACATAATATGTAAAAGGGTGGAGGTGAAATGTTCTCTGTGTGGTCAGGCAAACCACACCTGGAAGATTGTGTTCAGTTTCAGGACCAACTTCAGATAGGGCAGAGGTGAAGGGTTAAGGGGTGTGGTTGGGGAGGGGTGTGGAAGCCCATCCCTGTGAGTAACAATGGAGGGAACAAGGGCTGATCAGCGTCAAGAATGCTGCTGCCAGGTCCAGATCGCTTCAGGGCTGAAATTGAGAAGAGGGACTTCTTGTTCTTTATTCCAGGGCACCTTGGGCAGAGCAAGGGCAGGTGGAAGCAGAACTGGGAGTAGCCAGAGTACAACCAGTGCTGGTGCCCGGGGCCGGCCGGCTTGTTGGGGAGGAAGTAGTGAGGTCTGGGTCACTAAAGGTGATCAACCACAGTCCCTAGGTTCCCCTGGGGACTGGATAAGCAAGGACTGAATCCCCCCACCCCCACCCCCACCCAACCTGAGTTTTCCTTCCAGCCTGAGATTCTAAGCCCTGATGACTATATGTGGTCAAGGGCAGACTGGGACCTGATTGCATGCCAAGTCAGACATGGAGAGGCAAAAGCTGGGAACTTGGGGGCACATTGTAGATAGACGGCAGGACTGGCTTCCTCCTGCTGAACTTCAGCTCATTGCCTCGCAATAGAAAGAGCACCAGTGTTGGATTGTTTGTTCTGCCACTAACCAGCTGTGTGTCCTTAAGCAAGTGACTTAACCTCTCTGAGTCTGTTTCCTCATCAGAAAAATCGAGATAATTCTATCTAGCTAAAAGGAAAACAGGGATAATTATTTTTATCTGTGTGGTAAGAGGAAAATGAGGCATTATACATCATGACATATGGTAGCACTTAACAAATGTCAGGCCCTCTCTCAACTTTAGTTAGATAGATGCTCCTTGCTTTTGTAGTGGTTCCAGCTGGCTGATGGCCCTGGGCCACCCCCCTGTCCCCAGGCTGGTGGTGTGGAGCCTGGGTCTTGGAGGCTGAGTGGAGGCAGTGGGACTCCCTCTGTGGGTGAGTCACGGGTAGAGAAGGAGAAGAAGTAGGACACCGGCGACCCTTGCAGTGTTGAAGGGACGCAGTCCTCAGGCTGGGCTGGAGCAGGGAGGAGGGGAGGGACCCGGTGAAGGGCTGCAGACACTGGGCAGGAGTTATGACCGTTTTTGGGGGAGGAGACGCATCCCTGAATGTGCCTATAGGAGGGCTGATGGTGGGTCAGGGAAATCCACTTGGGTTTTAGGAGGGGTTGGAGCTGGGTAGCCTACCCTTCTCAAGGTTATAGAAAGGGGTGATAATAAATTGCAGGGTCTGGAGTGTTAGAACTGGGAGGGCCTTAGAGATTGTGTGGTCTTCCTACTGTTATATTATTGCTATTGTTGCAAACCCTTCCTTTTAGGAAACAGAGGCCAAGTGAGGGGAAGAGGTTTTGTACCTTGACTAGATCCCACAATTATGGAGCCCCAATTCCTCATATTCCATTAGATGCCTGCAACCTCTTTGTTATTGAATTAGTTGCAAAGACTTTTACTCAGTCCTTGGCTCCTCCCTGGAAAGGATGTCAGGGTGAGCTCCCTGAGTCATACTGTCTAAAATAGGTGCTGTGTCTTTGCTGACAGTCATCAAGAGCGCACACAGCCTGTTCTTTGGTGGATGGACCTGGGGCCACAGTTTCTCTGACCATGAAATAGGTGGGGGCAGATTTTTGCTTTAGTTTGTAAGGTGCTTTCATGATGCCTCACTCCCTCTCATCCCTGGGGGGAGTTGCAGGATACTCCCATTTACGATTGTACACCTCCTGTGCACATGAGGAAATTGAGGCTCAGATGGTTCCCAATCTTGCATTAGTGTGGTGCCGTGGTCCCTGGGCTTCCTGTTCGTACATCTTCACTGGCTGTGGTGTTGTGCCAGTGTCCCTGCTTAACAGTTACTTGCAGTTACCAGAAATTAAGTGGATAGCACGGCCTAGTTTACAGCACCAACAGAGGAACCTCGAGCTCATTAAAAGACGGAATATCTAGGGCAGGGGAGACTTGGCCCTTAAATCAGCTGGGCACAGTTATGGACTGCCTCAGCCTTTTACTGAGAACCTTCTGTGTACCAGGTACTTAGCTAGGTACTATACACACATTATTATTTGGGAAATTTTATTGTGAAATGAGTATGTTTCTTGTTAAGTAAGTGAAACAATCAGAAAATACAAAGTGAGAACTGTCTTCCAACTGTACACATATTTATTGTTTTTAATTTCTTTAATTTGACACCAGGTAGATTCCATTACTATTCCTATTTTGCAGATGAGGCAACTGAGGCTCAGAAAAGGTGAGTCACTGTTTCACACAGCCTGCAGGGGTAGGTAGAGCTGAGATTGGGGTGAGGCAAGCATAGGTGAAGCCCCAGGTGCAGCACCCGAGCAAGGCTCTCAGGGTCACGCACGTACACTGGAGCGTCCCTTCAGGGTGGCACCCTGTGGGCCTCACCTGCTCTAACCTAAGATCCTGCCCTGTTTGGACCCTTCGTTTCTGACTCTCCAGTGTGCTGGGTCCCCTCTCTTTCCTTGGCTTGCTTGGTCTCGTCGATCCTTAGGCCACTTGAAGACATGCCTCGGTTTCTCTGGTCCAGGCTCCTCCCTTGCACATGAGGGTACTAAGGTGCGATGGGGCGGGGGCGGGGTTCGCCCATAGTAGCAGAGTAGACGCTAGGACCCTCTGACTTTCTGTCCTATGCCTTCCTTCCTGGAGACCACTTTTCTTCACCCCTCTTTCACCCCCACCCACCAGCATCCCTTGCAGTCCCTGCCTCTGCCTGGGGAGGTGACTGTTGGCCTCTGTGACCTTCCGACCTGGTATACCAGAGATTTGCTTGGACTTTTCCCTCTGGGGCAGGGAGAATGGCACTTCCCCCAGGGTTGCAGTGTATAGCTGGTCCCAGGATGCAGCCAGTACCCAGCAGCCTTAGATCTGGCTGATTAAGTTCCCAAGTGGGCCTCAGTTTCCTCATCTGCCAAGCAGACATCAGTCCTGCCTTTCCCCCAAGGCTGTCGTGACAATCAGATGGAAAAACAATGCTTAGGAAACTACTAGGTATTTTGCAAATATTACTGGCTATCCAAATTCATATCATTTGGGGGTCCAGGGAGCCCCTCATATAGAGTCAGCACATAGTTAATCACAAGACAGTCAGATGGGCTGAAGCATTTCAATGCATAAGCTGGAATGTAAATTTAATTCCAAATGTCGCCTTTTTCAACCCTCTTTTTCTTGAGTGGAGGCTGCGATGTGGGGCCATGCTCCCGTCTGCTCACAGCCCTTTAGCTGCTGCCTGACACCCTGTCACATTGCCACTTCCTCCTCCTCCTCCTCTACTTTTGAGCTGGTGGCTTCTTCAGTTTCAACAACATCACTTTATCTTCACACTCTGTGGTCGCTGCCTGGCCTGTCTGTCTGGGCCCCTTTCTGCCCCCTTTTTTGTTCCAGCAGGCACCCCCGGGCTCCTTGGGGCGGGCCGTGGGAACACACTGCCCCCGCCCCCCCCAGCTGAGGTCTTGTTTTGGAAGGTTGAATGATTGTTTTCTGTTTTGGGGAGACGGGTTGGTGTCCCACTGCTGGGGGGATCACCTGGTGATCTGTAGCTGCTGGACTAGGCCCAAGTAGTCATGGAGTCCGGCCAGACCCCAAAAGAACCTGAGGTGGGGCCTCTGCTTTGCAGTGGGATCCCAGCAGGAACAAGAATGGAGGGAGCAGGGCAGTGGGCAGACTGGAGAGAGAGCAGAGGCCTGCTGGTTCCAGCTCCATCCTGACTTGTGGTGACTTGTGTCTTCGTGCCCAGACCCTGGCTGACAGCCTTCACCATGAGGGTGAGAGACCCACATGGGCTCATGACCCAGGACCTGAGGGGCTGAGTCCCAGCCCTGCCCCAGGCGTGGGGCAGGAGCCTGGGGAGGGGGCAGGAGAGTGATGCAGCCCCTCCTTCAGAGCACTGCTCCCTGGGGGCTCTGCATCATTGCTAGTGGAGATTCCTACCCAGTTCTGTCATCCTGGGAATGATTCCTCTCTCCAGGAAAGATTCTAACAATATAACAACCACACTGACCAGGGAGAGAGTTCCCGTCTGCCCAGCAGTCATCCTGGAATTGCCACCCACCACCTGGGTATGAGGTCAGAGCAGGACGTGGAAACTCCCCATTTCTCTTTGTCTTCACTCCAGGCCCTCCCTTGGCTGGCTCCTCCGATCTGCAGAGGCTTTCCTCACAGTAGGCCGTTTCTTCTCTGTGCCCACTGCCTGGCAGCCTCTTCTCCCCCCGCCCCCAGGCTCTGCCCACAGAGGCTGGAGTTGGGGAGAATAGTGGTGCCTGTCCCCTCTTTTGCTTGCGCTGAACCCCATTCCCTGTTGGCTCCCCAGTGCTCTGGAAAAGCCTGAGCATTGTGTGGTTTGGAGGCTGTGGAGATAGGGTTCAGTTCCTCTCTCCTACATCCTACGTGTCACCTGGCCTTACATTTGGGCATCTCTGAGGGATCATGGCTGTGCCAGCTCTGATTCTAGAAGTGATGGTTAGCCACAGGGCCTGTGGTCAGTGGGTCATGGTCAGGCTCTTGGGGTATTTGCACATGGCCTCTGAGGAGGCAGGGGCAGGGTTCCTCTGGTCCTTTCTCTTTCTGCTCTGATTAGAGGTTTATCAAAGCTCTATTCTGGACCACTCTGAGGGTACCCTGGTAGAGAGGATGGTCTCAGCCCCTGCTCTCATAGAACTTCTAATATGTTGGGCAAGCCAGATGTGGAATAGAAAGCATACCCAAATTATCACCTAATGTCAACTGTGAGTTCTGTTTAGAGTGAGTTTAGAGTGGTGAGCAGGAACCAGGACACCTGGTGCCACTTATCACCAAAGGTGGCTATAAGCAAACCCCCTCTCCCTCTCAGTCTCCCTATTCCTTGACTCCACTCAGCTGTCAATCAAGTTCCAGACCTGTGTTGAAGCTTGCTCCTGCTTCCAGGAAATACTTGGACAAATGCACACATGCTTACACCAGTCAGACGCATTCCGAAAGGTCAGTAAGTGTTTTGCTGGTGTGGCACACAAGGAGAAAGGTGAACATAGGCAAAGGCCCCCCCCCCCCCCAACACACACACACTCCCAGCAACATTTTTGAGCACCATGCTCTATGCCAGTCATTGTACTAAGCTTTTCCCACACTGTCTTAATTCAGTGAACACCGCAGGGCTTTCTTGCTCTGCTGTGTAGCATTGACCTTTCAGGTTAAAAACAAGTCCCCCCCCTAAGCTGAGTGATGACTTTTGAGTTGGGCGGGTAGGCAGCTGTCCTTTGCTTCTGTGGGGCCTAGCAGCGCGTGGGTGCAGCTCTTTCTTTTCCTTGTCTATTTGTCAGTCTTTGGGGGAGGGGTCCCGCTCACTAGAACTTTGTTTGTCTTTCTGGCCCATGTCTTCTGGTGGTAATAGGGACCCTCTATGGGCAAAACCCTTGTTATTTCTTTTGCTGCAAGACAGGGGAAACAGCCCAATGGTTACATAATAGCCCAGTGTTGCCCTGCAGGCTGGCCTGAGCTCCTGCAGCCTAGCCTGAGTCTTGGGGGAGCTGTGGAGAGTCGCAGGGGGTTAACTCAGCTTTCTTGGGCAGAGCAGAATTTGCATATAGGCTCTCACTTGCTCCCCATGTAATCCTGGCTGAGTTACTTAAACTCACTGAACCTCCCTTATTAAATATTTTAGGGTTGTTGTGCAGCTTAACTGAGCTCATGCATCTGAAGTGTTCAGTGCAGTGCCCAGCGCGTGGATGCTTAATGCATGGTGGCTGTTATTATTAGTCCTTTCTTACCCTTTTCTTTCAGGGGGTTACTGTGTGGGTGGGTGCTCAAAGGGCCTTTGGGGATTCCTGACTGCAACAAGTTTGGTTTTTATTGCCCTGGGGGTGGTGACCTCAGGGGGGAGGTTTTGGGGCCCCAGTTCCTTCTAAGGTCCCCAGTAGAGGCTTTTGGAGCTCTTTTATGTTGGGGAGCTCTTTGTAGGGGCTGGAGGGTGGATCAGGTTTTCAGTCTCACAGAGCCTTTGTCCTTACTCTTCTCTCTGCCTGATATCTGCATGGCTAGTTCCCTTACCTCCTTCAGGTCTTTGCTAAAATAATAACTCCTTCTCTGAGACCTTTCCTGACAGTTCCATTTAAAGTCCTTGCCTCATACTTTCCTGCTTAATTTTTGTCCATAGATATTTTCACCACCCCTAATACTATCTCTACCTACCTACTCCCTCCCTCCTTCCCTTCCTCCCTCCCTCCCTCTTGCCCTCTCCATCCCTCCCTCTCTCCACCACTACAGCATAAACACTGCAAGGGATTTTTGTCTGTTTTATTTGCTGATAATTTCCCAGCACCCAACTTAGTACCTTGCACAGTCGATGCTCAATAAATAATTGTTGAATGAATGAATGAATGCTAGAAAGAAGCTTCCCTATTAAGTCACTAAACTAGGGTCTGAAATCACTTTGTAGAGTGGTTCCACATGAAGTAAAGCAGTTGAAATTGAACAGATGAATGCAGAACACTTGCTGTGCAAGTAGATAGTGGTTTGGTGGAAAATTCATCTGTTCTTTAGAACTGGAAGGGACAGTACATACGTGATATGAGACTGAAGGAGGAAGGGACAGTGTCAATTAGTGTATTAAATATTACTCAGGGTTTTTCCTTCTTCTTTCTTTAAAAAAAAGATGACATACATACAAGTGGAACGTTGGATTGGATTGACTTGCTTATCCCTTAGGGCCTAAGCATTGCACTTTAAAGATCACTAATTTAGTGTTAATTTAGTGTAAGACTTTCATTTCCCCTCCTCAGAGGGTAAGGGACTGCCCGGGATTTCACAGTGAGTTACTGGTTAGACCATTTATTCATTTGGTAAGTGTTTATGGCATTTGTTTCTAGCTAATACTGTGCTGAGCCCTGGGAATGCAGTGATATGTGTCCCTGTCCTTCTGGATTCCACCGAAAGGACATGAACTCAAGTTTTTTGACTCCGAGTCCAGTGTTCTCTCTTGTATTCCACATTGCACCTCACAGTTGACTGCTGAATCAGCAGTGCAGTGAGGCAGCTGAAAGAAACTGCTGCCATTCTTAGGTTGCATTAAAAGAGGCAGAGCATCCATATCAAAGGAGGTGACTGTCCTGCTCTGCAGTACTATGGCCCGAAATGCTATGTTCTCTACTGGGATATGGGGACTGCCTTCTGGGGCACCTCAATGGCCTGGCCAGCCCCCTGATTTCCTGCTGTTGTCCTTACAGCCAGGCGGGCACCACGGCAGGGGCTGAGCCACCCTCATGGAAGGGAGAGGACCATACCGGATCTACGACCCTGGGGGCAGCGTGCCTCCGGGAGAGGCATCCACAGCTTTTGAGCGCCTAGTGGAGGAGAATTCCCGACTAAAGGAAAAAATGCAAGGGATAAAGATGTTAGGTAAAGCAGACCCTGCACTCTCTCTGCAAACCTCCCTGCAGCCTGCAGTGCCAGCTGGCGTATGCTTCCACCCACATTATCCCTCTGGGCTCCTGCTCCACGACTGTGTCCTTATGCACTTCTGGAGCATTCTCAGCCATGAGTCCCCAGCATCCCAGAACCATGATGATGGGATTCGGAATACCTTGAGGAACTGAGAAAGAGGCGTGGGGCAGGGAGAGGGAGCTGGAAGGGCCAGTTTGTGGATGTGGGAACAGTGGCCTTGTCTTCCAGAAGCACCAGAAAGGGGGAGAGCTGACATCATCCGGCGACCAGGGTATGGGCCCCAAGTGTTGGTTGGGCCAGGGAGCTGAGCTTGGCTTGAAGCAGGATGGGAGTAGGTCCTTTGATTTCTTTTTTGTTGGCTTTTGCTCAAGCTGTCCCCACTGCCTAGAGCAGCCCCTCCTTCCTCCACATGACTGAGTGGTCCCCATCCATCAGCACCGAGCTGAGGTGTCATCTCCTCCCCCGTGCGAGACACTGTTGATTTCCCCATCCAGCATTCCTCCAAATTCCCAGCATTCTTCCTTTGCCTCGTTGCCACCTTCTCTCTGGTCTAAAGCCTTGGGATCGAGCCCAGCTCCCTGATTTTCCAAATGCCTTCTCCTTGCTTCACAGACCTCTTGCTTGCAATGGCAGCTTGGGGAAGGAAGAGTGGAATTTCCCCTTTTTCACTTACGGGAGAAGGGAAAGAGGGTTCCAGAGGGATGACTGGTATTATTAGGGGTCTCGTCCCGTCAGGCAGCCTCTGTCTTTGGGGGCATAGGCTGTGGGTAGCCCCCGAGTGCCATGATGGTAGGCCTGAGAGAGCCCCTGGCTTTCTGTGGAGTCTTGGCCAGGAGTGGGGCAGGAACAGCAGTTGGGGGTGGGCTAGAGGGCCAGAAGTTGGTTCCTCTCCACTCCTTCTTCCCTGATTGCAGGGCCCTCTTTCTTATCGGCCTGTTTCTGGTTGTGGGTCTGAGTGACGTGTATCCCCCTCAGCCCATAAGGCAGCGGTGGGAGAGCAGTCCAGGGCCTGGAGCTGCAGAAGCCAGGCTGAAGCAGCTTAGGGGTGCAGGGCGGGGAGAACCGGTGCACAGAGCCGAGTCATTCCTCCGTCTCCTCCTTTCCCCGTTGTCTTTCCAGGTGAGCTTTTGGAAGAGTCCCAGATGGAAGCCTCCAAGCTGCGGCAGAAGGCAGAAGAGCTGGTCAAGGACAGCGAGCTGCCCCCACCACCGACTCCCTCATCAGCATCCTTTGACCACCTGAATGAGCTCACAGGTCCAAGGGGAGCCCGGGTTGTCCTCTGCCTTCCCTTGTACTCGTGACTCCCTAAACCCTCAACGATGGACTCTCTTCTTATTTAGAAATCCCCATCTCCTTCATTTTTCCTTGAGCCACAGACCATCCCCCTGACGTTTTGGTTACAGCATCCCCTGGGTCACATTTGGGTGGAACTTTACAATGATCTTGTCCACAAATAGCTAGTGACTCAGCACTCCTGAGGTCCTGGCATACATTAGTTATGGATCACGACAATCCATTGTACCTGAAGTGCAGGATCTCTGTCAGCATATTTATTCAGCACATATTTAATAAGCAGCTACTATGTACCAGGCAGAGTGCTCCAGGCAGCTACTTCAAGTCACTCAGAGCTGGCATACGAGTCAAAAGCTCTCTCTTCTGGCCTCCCCTTTCCATTTTACAGCTGGGAAAGTTGAGGCCCATGGAAGAATCTGGACTTGCCTGTTAGCTTGCTGCAGTGTATAGCAGATGTAAGGTTATATATGTTAACCTACTAAAGGAAAGCATTGACTGGCTAAGGGTCCCCTGGCATGTCTCCGAGTCCAGGGCAAGATCTGGGACTAGGGAGGGAAAGGTCTCCGCACACAGGACTCAGAGGCCTCCTGCTGCAGTGGTGCCGGGCCAGGCCAGTGTGCCAATCTTTCATTTGGCTGGCGGGAAGGAAGTGATGACGTCAGAGTTCACTGTGTTGCAGTCTGTGGGCACTTCCAGCTTCCACTTGTCCATTGAGCAGTGTTTTTTGAGTCCCAGATTGGTGTCGGGTTTACTCCTAGGATGAGCTGTGTAGCCACTCTCAAGGGGCTCACTGTAGCCAGAACCCCAGGAAGTTGGGAGGGAGAGCCCAGTTTGAGTCCTGGTATTGCAGTTGCTAGCTGTGTGACTGTGGGGTAGCTGCTGACCTTTCCATGCCTCAGTTTCCTTACCTTTAAAATGGGAATACAGAGTTGTCATGAGAATTGGTTGAGATAGTCAATTAAAAAAGCACTTTATTAATTGTAAGCTGTCATCCTTGTCATCATCAAGACAAGGTCCAGGGTAGTAAGGAACAGTGACACTTTGGGATTTTCCTAGCAAATCCAGGGGAAATGGTCACTGTACAGGTTGTGTCCTGTCATCCCAAGGCTGGTCGTTTCCCCAGGCTACCCAGCCCAGGTGGGACCCCCGCCATCTTCCCAGCTTCTTGTAGGGAACTCTGAGAACTCTTCTGGCCAGGACTGTCTTTGAGGGTGCAGTACCTGGAATTTCCTCCTTTTCTTGCTGCTCATCCATGTTTTCTTAATTCTCTAGGAAAGGATGCAGATGTCCCGGAACCCCCTGCCAACTGTGCACGCCCTAGCGCCACACCAGCGCCAGTCCAAAAACCCCCTTCCAGTGTAAGTTGCATTTGGAGTCCTGGCTGAAAGTTGCCTGCTGGCAGATTCAAAGACATGAAGAGAAGAGAGGGTTAGAGTCTAGAAGCCCGAGTTCTGACTTGGTGTGTGACACTGGGCAGGCCAGTCTTAATCTCTCTGGGGCCTCGGTTTCTCCATTTTCAAATTAATGTCATAGTTAAAGCTTACTAGGAAGACCCTGGCATGCAGAAGGAATTCTCCCATATACTACATTGCACAAAAACGCAGCTTGTGTTGACTGTTGACTGTGCACAGTGCTAGGAAAACACGAATGTGACATGGAACTCATACTCTCAGAGGAGGCTCAGAAACTCCCTTCTATGGATTTGCCTCGAGAAATTTAGTTTGGTATCCTATGACCGGAAGGGACCCAAGTGATCTTATCACTTAGCATCTTCATCCTACAGATCATGTCTAGAGAGAGAAGAGCATTTTCAAGGTCACATAGATAGTCGGGGAAATGTAGAGGTGAAAGAGGTTTTCTGGGGCAGGGCCAAAACCCAGAGCTGTGTCCTGGTGGCTGTGAGGCTCAGTGGAAGCTGGTGCAGAGAACCCCCCACCCCCACAACTGTCCACCCTTCCTGGGATGAGGGAATGCTGAAATTGTCTGTGTAGACCAGGTTAAATAGTGACCCCACGGTCAAGTGCTGGTTCAGAGGAACCCTTGGCCCATCTATTGGGAGTGGCTGAGAGATGTGGAAAAGCCTGGGAGTCCTGGCCACCCTGGATTTGGGTGAATCCTAAAAAAATCTATCCAGATTTGTTTTTGTTTTACTACTTTTTTTTTTTTTTTTTTTGTAGTATGTGGGTAGTTCCCTGGGCGGGAATTGAACCCAGGTCACAGCGTTGACGGTGCCAGCGCCGAAACCTTAAGCCACTACACCACCAGGGAACTCCAATGATCTCTTGATTTTCTATTTTCTAATGTGGGCAGTTCCCTGGCCGGGAATTGAACCCAGGCCGCAGCATTGATAGTGCTAGTGCTGAAGCCTTAAACCACTACACCACCAGGGAACTCCAGATTTGTTGATGCGTCTTTGGGACTTATCCCAGATCAGGCCCTCCTCTGGGTGCCCTAGGACTGGGTTGGCAAGTTTGACACAGGGCTACCTTGGCAATGGCCACACTAACTGCTGTCTGTGTTCTCTGGGCAACCAGGTGGGGACACCTGGACCTGGGAGATAGCTCTGGTGCCATAGCAAGAATGTTGAATTTGCAGGCTTGGGTTCAATCCCTACTTTTACATGAACTATCAAAGTGTTCTCAGTGTCCTCATCTGTCCGAAGGGGATATAACCTTCTGACGATGATGGAATTCATGAAAACACTTTAAAAGTGCAAGTGAAAAAAAATAAAAAAGCAACACAACAATCCTAAAGTTCTAGTGGTTCAAAATCAGCTAGTCCAGTATTCCTGTTATACAGATGAGGAAACTGGTCACAGAAGGGACATGACAGATGACACAGTGGGTGGTAGGCAGACTTGCTGGGAACCCTGCTTCATGGTCTTGCATGAAGTGATGCATGACTGCCAGCCGAGCTCAGGCTGGCCGGACGAACCAGAAACAGGAGGGTTCTTGCCTGTCCTTTCCCTGCCAGCTCTGCTGGTGGGTGTTTTTCTCTTGGGCAACCTCTAACTCCCTTTCTGCACAGGGCGCGTCCTCTGAATTCGAAGTGGTCCCTGCTGAGGAGCACAGCTCTCCGCCAGAGAGCGGCAGCTGCCCCAGAAGCACAGTGGTGAGTGGACGGCAGCACATCTCATGTCTCCTCTCTGTTTCAGTCACCTGGCCCTGGGTGAGAGGCACAGGACCTGCTCACAGGACCTTGGGCACCCCGAGTCACTTGGGGATACGTGGAGGTGCCAGGGCAGAGGGTTCTTCTCGCTCGCATATGCAAATCCCTTGCTGGTGACTTCCCCTACTTGGGTCACACAGGCACCCGATCATTGTGAAAGCCTGGGCACGTCGCCAGCCCGCTGGTCACCACTGAGTGCCGGCACCTCCACACATTATGACTCAGCCTTTGGGCCGGTGGGCTTCTAACCCGGGCTGGAATAGGAAGGTCAGGAGGCCCAGAGTGGCTTGTGGCAGGTGATTTACCCTTTTATGTGGGCTGAGCATTAAGAAGGTTCTGTATTTGTCTCCTGGGAACTTCTGTCCCCTTGTCCTGTTCTGTCCTCAAGGGCTCTGAGAAGCTGGCCAAAGCAGTAAGAACCCCCTGCTCAGAAAGTATTTCACTCTGATCTTAGGGCAGTAACTTCATTTCATTATAAGTTCCTCCTTAGCCCCACCACGCACCTGCCAAGCAGACAGGATGGCTTCCCTGCCTGCTGGGAGCTTGTAGGCTGGTTGGAGAGATCAGAGAAGGAAGCAATTCCTGGGCCTTAAATAGAGCAGCATTCACCACCTGGGGTCTTTTGCAAAGAGAGGCAGTGGAGGAAGGAATGCAGATTGAAGAGGCAGCATTAGGTCCCGTTAGAACAAAATGCTGATAATGTTACATAGGCATCCACTGAACATCAAGAAACCTAAGTTTGAGTCGTGGCTCTGCCACAGACCCACAAGGTAACTTGGGGCCAGTTCCTTCATCCCATGCCTTGGCTTCCCAGCCCGAACCCTGTAGCTCTGACATCCTGTGACTTCCATCAGTGTGTAGAGGAGGCCTGGTGGACGAGCTGAGATGTGGGCAGGGTGGGAAGGGTGAGCAAAGAGCATACTCTGGAAATGGAGCCCGAGGTGTTGGCACTCTGCCGTGGGGAAGCGGTGTCTCCGACACTTGGTGGGGGAGCTAGGCTTGAGGCAGTTAGCTGTAAGGTGCCACCATGGATCCTTGAGCCATGGTGTTGGCGTAACTAAGGTACTGTCTTTGGAAGGAGTGTTCTAGACCCAGGAGAGACAGATACTGATTTTGTACTGAGAACAGGACGGTATTGCCCACTACAGTCCGTGGCCTTTCTTTTTTTTTTTTTTTTAATTCATTTTTATTGTTAGACTTATTGGGGTGACATCTGTTAGCAAGGATTACATAGGTTTCAGGCATACAAGTCTACAGTGCATTGTCAGCTTGTTGTGTAATAAGTTCACCACCTATCGTGGCCTTTCTTACACACTCTACTATACTGGGATTCTTTGAAATCTCTAGAGCTGTGATTCTTAACCTGTTTTTGAATCTTCGGAGCTCTCGGAAGCTGATGAATACTTGGAGCATACCCCAGAAGACACACTACTAGTATAAGCGTAAAAGTCAGGCATTTCTGGTCTCCGTGTGGCTGTACATAGCAGTGCTGTACATAGAGTGAGACCCTTTCCTGGGCTTGCTGCTTTGTGTGTCAGCTCACCTTCATGAGACCCCTGTGAGGTAGAAGGGAGGGAAGAGGAGCTGAGGATTCTGAGGCCCGGCAGATGAGTGATCTACCCACAGGCACTCACTGAGGCCCTGAGTGTGGGAAGAGAGTGGCTCCACTGCTCGTAAGCCAGCTGGTGGCCTGGGAGTCCTGGGTCCTGCCCTGTGAGTCAGCAGCCTCAAGACAGGGAACCTGCGCAACTGGAGAATTTCCCTAGGCTAAGCTGGGATCGGAGGGGGAAACTGAGTCATGAGGAATGGGGAAGCAGAGGGTCAATGGCTGGTGGTGCCTGTTCATATCCTGGTGAAGAGTGGTCCCTGTCCCCTTCCTCCCGCCAGGAGCTGGGCCCCCTGCCCCACGACGACAGCAACCTGATGCTGCACTTGCAGCGCCTGGAGACCACTCTGAGCGTGTGTGCTGAGGAGCCAGACCACAGCCAGCTCTTCACCCACCTGGGCCGCATGGCCCTCGAGTTCAACCGGCTGGCCTCCAAGGTGCACAAGAATGAGCAGCGCACCTCCATCCTGCAGGTGAGGCCGGCAGGGGAGGGTCACTTGGGGTGGGCAGGTGTGCTTCCCCCTCCACCTCCTCTAGCTCTTCTGGGGAATCTTGAGAATCTAAGGTACCCTGGGGACTTCCACAAGTGATGTTGGGGGCTGACTTTGGGCTGCTTTTTGGGGATGGTGAGGAAGTTAGGGAAAGGGATGAGGAAGAGGAAGGAAATTAGTAGATGTAGGATGGGGAATGCAGATTTCATGGATGTGAGCAGGTGGGCAGCAGCCATGCCTGTGTTCTTCACAGATAGGTGGGGAAAGGGGGCGAGCGAAGGTAGGAACATCCTTCTCCCCACTTCACAGGTGGGGACACAGCCCTCGAGAGGTGGTTTTCTTTCTTCACCTAAGGTCACCCAGCCAGTAGAAAGTGCAGCTGGGATTCAGAACTCAAGCTGCCATATTCCAAAGGCCGTGCTTGCTCTTCTCCTCCATCCCAACCTGCATCTGTGATGGAGGAGGCTTCCTTTCCTACCCTGCCTTGGGACTGAAGACGGGTCTCCTTCCTCGGCCAGCCCAGGCCTTGGAGACATACAGTCTTCAGTTCCAGTAGGGACTCCCTGTTGCTGTATGACCCTAGACAAGTTACTTATCATCTCTGTCCCTCACTGCCCCTGCCAGTAACACGGTGTAGGAATGCCTGCCTCATGGAATTGCTCCGAGTATTGAATGAGGCACCTGGTATAGTCTAGAATGGTCCCTGTTGGGATTTGATGATGACTGGTCACCCATCCTGGGCAGGGATCGTAGCCTTGAGGGCTTGGGGGTAGGGAAGGATTCATAGGTGGTGATACTGAGGCTCCCAGAGGACCTCAAGACCTGAGCACCTGTCCCCTTAGTGACAGCTGTAACTTGAAGTCTCCTTCCTCCTATGCCAGTTACTGGCCTGTGATCTCATTTATGTCAGCAAACATTCAAGTGCCCGTTGATGGGGGATAAATATGTATGACCTTGAGAAGGAGCTAGGTTGACAAGAGCAAGAGGGGCGTGCAGGCTGGAGACATGGTGTAAGGAGAGATAGGGGGTGGGATGGGCAGAGAACTCCAGTGAGCATGCAGGACCCCCATCCCACCTCAGGTGAGGGGCACGTTGGGAGGTGGGGTTGGAGGAGTGACTGGAACCTGAGGGTGAGGCCGAGGAAGACAACTTTGAGAGACGTTCAGATGTCAGAGAAGTTCAGAGGTGCCAATGCTGAGCTTGGGGGAGGTGACCCTGGCTATCACATGGGGTGAGGTCACTTTCAGTGTCAACTTATTGGCTTTGAAATGGGGACTCATAAAAGGAGGTCCTGCCAATCTCTTTATTTTTTATATTAGGACTTTGTTTCCTTCTTGGCTGTTACCATAGTTTATAATAATTTTATAGGTGGTCTCCTTTGTGATTTTCTTCTTATACTTCCTAGACCATAAGCCTCATAAGAAGGGCAGATACTTTGTCATGTTTGCTGCTGTATCCCAGTGCCTGGCACTTAATAGGTGCTCAGTGCATATTTGGTGAGTGAATGAATGAAAGAAGTAATGAATTCATAGGTGAGCTCTGTTAGCTCCTTTGATAGAATGTGATAGCCTTTGTGATGACCTTTCTCCATCACCTGCTTTGTGCCCAGGACATTTTCCCAGAAACTTGGAGGAAATAGCCCTCTATCCTGGAAGGGTGGGTAACACGTGAAGCCATGTCCTGGCCCTCCCTTGGTGACCAGGACCAGGATGTTCTGTTCCCATGAGCCCTTGCTCAGGGCCGTGGCACCCTGGGTATTTGCCCAGCCTATGGGTAGAGGCAGAGTAATCTGGTTCCTCCTCATTCGTTCATTGATTTGTTTCTTGGATCACTCAACAAACATTTTCAAGGCCAGGTATGGTGCAAGGCTTCTGCTAGGCATAGAAACTAGTCATAGTAGTTTTCTGTTCTCTCTACCTCGCATCCCTCCCATGTGACCACCCTCCAGGTCCAGGCTGTCGCCCCCATTCAGCCTTCCCAAGCCTCTCCTACATTAGTCAGAAAGGGCAAGGTTTTGCTTTGGAAATAAATAGCTCTGAAATCTCCCAGGGCAACATAGAAGCTTTCCTTCCTTCTTTGTGGCCAGGGCTTGTTTCTGCTCCACAGTTGCTTAATGACCTTACCGACACATGCCCTTTGGAATAGGAGGTAGCCACAGCCACAGGAAAAACAAAAAAAGAATGGAGAATCATGTATGGGCCAGCCCAGAAGGGGCACTTGTCACTTTCACTCATCTTTCATTGGCCAGAACTCGTCACGTGAGCTGAGCAGGCGGGGAAATGGAAGGGGGCAGGTGGGATGTCCGGCAGGCAGATACCATCGTCTCTGCCTTAGCCCTGCTCACAGCCCCCACCTCCCTTTTCTGCTCCTCTCCTCACTGAGGAGAGAGACACCAGGGTAGGGTCTGCCAGATGGATTATAGTCCCTACAGTGGTTCCTAACAGCTGTGCAACCTCATGCAAATCACTTTACCTGCGCTCACGTACTTTTAAAATAGAGATGAATTACATAGCTTTGGGGTTGCCGTGAGGCTCTGATGAGGCAGTGGGTGGAAAAGCACCCAGCCACATACCTGGCACATGGTCACTGCTCATTATTTGTTGAAAGATTGAGTACTTCATGCTGATGTGATGCATCACCATTGCTAGTTGGTGTCTCCCTCCCCTCCCCATCTGTGAGACCCTGAGTCTGGCTGTCCATCTTCCATGCCCCCACCTCACAGCACTTTGACCACACGCCCTCAGATACTATCAAGTGACTGGCAGTTCTCAAAGTACTGGCATCCTCACCATCTTGTTTGTCCCCGTAACTGCCCTGTAAAGAAGGTGTAGAAGCAACAGTGGTCCCCATTTTGTAGAGGAGGGAACTGTCTGAGGCCAAGGCAACCTGAGCCATGCCTGACAAATGGCCAAATGCCCTGCCATCTGACTTGTCATGTGACCACACTGCATGCCTCCACATGACTAAGCTCATAGGCCTGCTAGGTCTTTACTTGTTCATTCATTCATGTGGCCATTCATTCAGCCATGTGTTCCTTCAGCTGAGTTAAGTGTCAGCCTGTGCTAGGTCCTGAGCTGGGGGTGAGATCTGGCAGTGGACAGGAGAGTAGAAGGGGGGGTTCTGGCTCTGGGAGCTCACAAACTAGTGGAAGTCAGGGGAGTAAACATTAAGAAAATAAAGATACAAACAGTTCTTTATCTTTAATTGTCACAGATACCAGGAAGGGAGAGAGAGCAGGGAGCTGTGAGCAAGGATAGGCAGGCAACCTAACTCACCTGAGATGTGGGAATCATGGAGAACTTCTCCAAGGAGGTGATATTTAGGCTAAGATTTGAAGCAGGAGTAGAAGTAGTAAGTCAGAGAAAACTGGTGGGAAAGAACATTCTAGTGTGTTCTAGGCTGTGGGACCAGTGGTGAAGGAGGAGGAGGAATGGAACTCTCAGCCTTGAAGAATCAGGGCATCCTGTGGCTGATTCTTGGTCAGGTGTCCTCATGGCTGGCTTGTGGGTGGGCCTCATGGCTTGGTTCCCTCACTGTCCTGAGAGGGATTGGGTGAGGCCATGCCAGAGGGATCTGTTGGGACCTGGTGTGGCTATAGCCCCTGCCCAGTCCACCAGTATCAACCTGCATCAGGGATGCACCTGACCCCTCTCCTTGCCTCACCTACCTCTCTGCCCTGCAGACCCTGTGTGAGCAGCTTCGGAAGGAGAATGAGGCCCTGAAGGCCAAGCTGGACAAGGGCCTGGAACAGCGGGATCAGGCTGCCGAGAGGCTGCGGTAAGTCCAGGCTCCTCCGAGAAGGGGTGAGGAGTTGATGGGCAGGTGGAAGAGGGGCTGGGTGCATGGCATTGATTTCTGGGCTGAGGGCTGAGGGCCCTGGGCCGTGAGGCCTGTGCCCAGAGTCGCACTTCGGACATCAGGTCTGTTTGTCTTTCGCCTCCAGCACCTTGAGGAGTGTCGGTTTGTAAAGTGCCTTGAGAGCCTGAGGAGGTCTGTACAGATTGCTCTCCTTCCTCAGGAGCTACCCCTAAGCTTAGCCTGTAGGCAGTGGCTGGCTGTTGGAGACAGGGCTCAGGACTTTGCTGCCCCCTGCTGGTCGCCCTCCTGTCCTGCTCTGTATTCCTGAGAGCAGTCAGGACTCCCTCTTCTGGGCTAATGGCTCTCAGGCTTAATTCTGGATCACTGAGGGCGAGGCATGCAAGTGTACACTCCCACTCCTCCCTCTTGTGCCAAGATTCTTGATACTGTGGGTTTGCGGGGGGACCTACGCTTCTTTATGCTCCAAAGGACCTCTGTGATTATGATGTAAGTGGGTGAGAAACACTGATACAACTATCAGAGCTCAGAGGGCCCTTTGAGACCATGATGGCCAAAACCCCTTGTGCAGAGGGAGACTGAGGCCAAGAGAGGGAGGGGCCTATGAGGCCCAGAAAGAGCAATGAGTAAGTGCTGAGCCACCGTGCCATTTTGAATCGGCATATATTTATCTACTTCTGAGTATATTTATTTACTTCCAAGCAGTTGGAGCTTTATAGCCACAATGACTCCATCCGTGGAATTAAAAAACCCAGGCTTCAGGAAAGACTCACGACTAGAAAGCTACAGTGTATAGTCCCTGCTGTGTGACCTTGGGAAAGCCACTTCTCTGTTTTTCTATTATGTGGAAGCCCAGCTGGCAAATATAACATAAAGAAATACTTTTCCATATTTCAGTCATACATGAATCTGTATCGTCACTTTTACTAGGTCCTGTGTTACTTACCCTGTTATTTACTTCAGAATTTAACTTGACTCATATTTTTACTTAACATTATTATCAAGAAAGCTTTCACTAGAGTAAATGGGAGACAGCAGTGCCTAGGATAAATAGAGAGTAACTCTAACAGACACGACGTAGAAGGATGTCCGTACGTTCTGGTGAAGCGCCTTCGCCGACCAAAGGCTCTGAGCCTGCTCTTTCTCTGTTAGCCAGGGAGACTGGCAAGTATTCGAAAAGTGCTCAAGACCTGTTTGAACCAAACTGAGGCTTTTCCCATGCTCTATACAGGAAGCTTGAGGGCGTACCTTTCTTACCTGGGTTACTTAACGCAGGCGTGGATGGCGTCCTGAAGATCTCATGTACACAGATGTACCACAGATGGGGAAACCCTGCTGTTGATGACCTAGAATTTCTAGGGAAGCCCTCGGATTGCCACACAGTGGCTTAACGACACCCTTTTTGGTTCCATCTTAGGGCAGGTCTCAGGATATTGCCTTAATCCCCAGGACTCGGCTGCAATGCAACTCAGATGAGTAGCAGGTCCAAGGCCCCCAGCCTCCATAACCCAGTGACCTCTTTGTTTGCCTCTGACCCAGGGAGGAGAACATGGAGCTCAAGAAGTTGCTGATGAGCAGCAGCAGAGAGGGCGCCTGTGGGCGGCCAGGCTCACCAAAGATGGAAGGCGCAGGCAAGAAGGGGGTTGGACAGCCACAGGTACGTGTCAGAAACTCCTTCCATGGCATCCCCGATTGCTAGTGCCCAGCTCCGTTGTCACCGCTAGTGTTAGTGAGCTCACTACCTCCTGCTGCCGTCAGTTCCATTGCCAGAAGGTTCTAGTCATTAGATGGCTTTTCCTTAGCTTGACCTGCCAGTCTGCCTCCCTGGCACTCTCACTGCTCAACCCCTATTCTGTCTTTAGCCACATAGAGCATCCCATTCCCTGTAACACACACTCAGGCTGCTGGCCATGATCATGGCCCTGTGACCCCCACAAGCCTTCTGCTCTGCAGGCTGAATAGCTCCATTTTCTCCAGCCATTGCTAGTAGAAGGTGGTGTAGAGTGCTTTGCTCAGTCTGGGTACATCCCCATTTGTCAAGGTCTCTTTACAGGGCGGTGCCCAAAAGTCAGTTTAACATCTCATGTTCCTGGCAGAATTAGGGAGTTAGCCCCCTGAATGCTTTTCAGGGGACTCTGCTAAGCTCCTCTGATTGCACCCTGCAGCCTCTGAAAGGAGAGAGGAAGGCATGGCCTGGTACTGCTGTGGGGCTGGCCCACTTGCCCCCTTCCCAGTGCCGCTCCCGGCCCTGGCTCACATCCAGTCCCCCACGGGAGCTGGCTCTGCACCCTTGCTGGGTCTGTGCCTTTCCCCTGAGCACTGAGCCTCTCTTCTCCTCCCCCTTTAATAGGGTTTAATGGCTGCATAGCAGGACTCAGCATCTTTAACAAACCCCACACCTATGTAATAGCAGTAATTATCCTAATAACTTAATTAGTTATTACTGTAGAGTTTACCCATGACTCTCAAATCCATTGTTTTATTTGGATCTCTTTCCCTGTAAGGTAGGCAGGGCCAGGACTATTACTCCATGATCCAGCTATGGTGGGAGGCTTGGCGAGGTCATGTGGTGTTTACAGTTACTAATTGGAACTCTTAAATAAGGATGAACTGTCCCTTCTCCCCCATTTATTTAATTTATTCAGCTATTTTTTTCTACCAGTAGGGACTCAAGAATATTTTATACTTTGGGTTATAATTCAGTACTATCATAGTTTATTTGTGTGTTCAGATTGTTCCAGCTTGACCACAGGAAGCTCTTTAAAGTTGTCTCCTATGAAGGCTGACCAGACATACTGTTGTAAATGGGATACATGTGGTCAGCTTACTGTGACCTTGAATTTAGCCCAGTGAGACCAGGCTGACCAGATGTGCCATTTGAAACAGGACAGTACCATTGTTTTCTGTCCTGTTTAAAGTGATACATCTGGTCAGCCTATGCCTGTGCCAGTTTGACATGTTTTTTATTGTTGTTATTGAGTACTTCCTTACTTGCAGGTACCTTAAAATGCTCCAAGCCCATCTTATATTTTCCCTGCCCCAGCCCTGGAATTAATTACATTTCTAAGGAGCCCTATTACTTTTTATGGGAGAATGGCATTTAGAAATCAAGATCTGGGCCCAGAGAGTGCTCGTTGCTACTGAAGTGTCCCTGCTTTAGGCCTGCTCAGAGGGCAGGGCTAAGAAATACATGTGCGAGTACTAATCACACATTCATACACATCTTTGTTTGTTTTTCTGTGTTTATTTTTCTGTCTTTCTAGAAACATTTTAAAATAGTGTTTTATAAAACATGAAAATATATAACTCTGGCCTTGCAGACCAGAGGATTTGGGACTGATGGGCGGTGGGGTGGAGAGCAGTTGGCAATACCTTAGAGATAGAGCCTGAGCTGGAAGGAAGTGGCCATAGGGAGGGGAGAGGAGGAGGGTGGGGCAGGAGACCCCAGCGGCCATGGTGGGTCAGGGAGTGGGGAATATGATTAGTCATGGCTGGGATGTGTACTCCATATCCTGGTGGGTGGGAGGCAGAGGGCTGGGTGAGGAGCCTTAGAGGAGCACTGCGTGGTGAGAGAATTAGTATTTGAGGCTTTGCTGAAGGCCCCTCTATTTCTCCCCAGGGTGGTATGACAGCAGGTAAGATGGCCGAAGTGGGAGCCTTGGGTGCAGCTGAGAAGAAGGTGAAGATGCTAGAGCAGCAGCGCACAGAGGTAGGTCACTGGAGATGGTGGTGGTCAGGGGACACCTGTCTTCCCTCCTGGGACGGGCAGGACAAAGGCCCTTCCTGGTGCTGAGGCTACTCCCTGGTCACCATGGTGAATTCCCATATACCTAACCATCTTCCCATACTGCCTTGTCCTGGGGCTCTTGTTTCTTGTCCCCCTGCCCACAGGGGTCACTCTGAGGAGGTAGCATTTTGGGAATGGCCTAAAATTGACAGGTCGAGGGGTAGTTTAGGAAGGCTCCCGTGGTAAACCCTGGTTGGTGGAAAGAGGTTGTGATAAAGTATGCACGTTTCAGCTTAGCAATAGAGGTCCTGGAGTTCATCTGTCACCATGCAGCTGGTTCAGGGAGGGACTGTCACAGAAGGAAAGGATCCCATGCCTTCCTATGGTACTCCTTCTAAGCAGCTGAGAGGCTGCAGAGGTCAAGGTTATTCCCGGTGTCTCACGCACGTTCCCCCATGCCCCAGCCAGTATTTCTGGACCAGAGGTGGAGCCCAGTCCTCTTTGTGCCCTCAGCCCCTCCTCTGTACAGGGCTCGGATCCTTGGCCAGGTCTCCTAGGTCCTCCCGCCCGCTGCAAGTCAGGCCCCATTAGCCCTCTGCTTACATGTGTCTTAATCTTAGTTTCTGTTTGCATTGCTGTAAGGTGCTTTTTTCTGATTATAAAAGTAATATAGTAATTCATTATAAAAAGATAGAGAATCTCACCTACTAGAGATGAGCCCAGTTAATGACACAGTTCATTGCATATTCCTCATTTTTTGTGTGGATTTACTCATGAATAATCTTTTTAAAATAGCAGAAAAAAATTACACTTGCTGCATTGCCAGTTTCTTTTTTTTTTCTTTCTTTAAAATAAACTATATCTTTGATGATATTTATTTTTATGTATAAGGTCTGTCTAAAAAACATCCACCCATAAATGACTTTATTTGTCATACTCCATGGCTGGGTACTCTCTGGACAGCCCTCGTGTAAATATACTATGTTCCTTTAATTCTGAGTACTTTTCATCCTGTGTTTCTGAAATTGGGATACCCTTTTTCATTATTTATTTAATGATCTAGGGTTTTTCTTCCCTGCAGAATTGTTATGTTAAGAGTATGGCAAATAATTAGTGTCATCTTATAACTGAATCAGTATGTTAAATGCATGATTTTCTGAATAGCTTCACATCGCTCCATTTTCTGTTAATACTCTTAATTTCCTTAACGTATCTATGCTTAGGTTGGCCTCTAGCTTTTCTTGTAATGCAAACGTGGTTGAGATGATCAGCAGCAATATACACATATTTTAACACACTTTTGTGCAAATGCTTCTTTTGGTTACATTTTTTAGAGTGGAATTTCGGGGATAAAGAGAATGAAAGGTTTCTCTAAAGAGGTGTCTGTTCTATAATTGCGCACCGAACTTCAGTACTGTTTCTGTGTTTGGGTGGTAGTCTCACTGTTCTGGCAGGGATTAAATATGGTTGATAAAGGCGACTGTCTCTGAGGAGCGTTGCGGTTTTGAGAAGCAGGGGATTGAGGCAGTCACCACTTGTGCACTGCATGCTCCTTGGGAAGTTGGTGTGCGCAGAGTGGTTCTCCTTGGTCCTCCCCTGCTTGTCTCCTGCTAATGCCAGTCTCTCCCCACAGCTGCTGGAAGTGAACAAGCAGTGGGACCAGCACTTCCGGTCCATGAAGCAGCAGTACGAGCAGAAGGTAGTGTGGGGGTTATGGGGAGTCGAGACCGCAGCCCGGTTCCCGGCTGTGCTCTCGGCACATCGCCTGTTTGCTGCTTCCTTCTCAGCAGCTTTGAACCTTGGACGTTCACGCTCATGCATCCCCCCTCTCTGCCTCTGAACCCAGATCACTGAGCTGCGCCAGAAGCTGGCGGACCTACAAAAGCAGGTGACTGACCTGGAGGCTGAACGGGAGCAGAAGCAGCGTGACTTTGACCGCAAGCTCCTCCTGGCCAAGTCCAAGATTGAAATGGAGGAGGCAAGTGTGACCGCTGGGCCCCAGGTTCAGCTCTCAGAGCCCTGCTCCGTTAACCAGGAGCTCGGTGGAGTAAACAAGCCCTGGGGGCAGGAGTCGAAAGGTCTCAGGGTTCCAGCTCCAGCTCCAGCTCTGGCACTAAAGGGCTGTGTGGCTGTAGGCAAAAGCACTTCCCCATGCCTCAGTTTCCTATCTAAAAATTGAGGAGGTTGGATTAGCTATTGCTTTTCATATCTTCTTGTTTTCACACAGAAGAACTTCTTGTTCAGTTACAGTCCTATGGACTGAGGAAGTACAGAATGTAAGAGAGATACGAGCAGGCCAGCTCTAGTGCACTTACGGGGGTGGGGTGCTGTTGAATGTTTGGAATTGCTATGGGGGAGAAGCTAAAACATTAGGCAAAGCTTCATTCACGTAATCATTGCTCAACAGAGCATGCACTGGGCACTATGGTGGGCACAGGCTCAGCAGTGAAGAGTCCAGTCCCACTGTGAGGGGAAGAGACGCTAAACAACTATTAATAATTAGAGAAGCCAGTAAGTAGAAGTGTATTCGGTACCACCCAGAAGTTACAGGGGTCAGGGAGAGGGCAGAAAGGGGGACCAGATTCAGCTGGGGGGCCAGGAATATGTCCCCTGAAGAAATAGCATCTGATCTGTCACGCATGTGTGACTGATAGTAGCCATGGCTCTTCAGGATCCTGTGACAGCTTAAAAGAGGAAAGGCCACTTGACCCCCAGACTTGTGGAGATGTTATTTATGTCACAGTGTCTTCCCCTTCATGGGAACCAGGCACAGGCTGCTTTTGCATAGCTTAAAAATGGACATTTTCAACACAGATGGCATTTCAGCGTTCCCTCTCAGCATGTAACACCCAGGGGCCTTATCTTAGTGGTCAGCATACTCAGTGACCGCCTGTTAACTTGAAGATGAGTGTTAGGAAGTACACTGCTATCTTTTCTTTCAAGTGCCGTCACATCTTGTGACTGTCAGCCAGCCTCCCGGCTTGTTGATCCCTTGCCCTGGCTCTGACGGTGCCTCCCTTTCAGCTGGGGGTAGGGGGAAGGTGGCATGTTTCAAGACAAAGTGTGGCCATGTAGATAAGGACACATGGTGACAGAGGCCATGCTGATCCTGGGGCCTCGGTAGTGGGAGTCCAGAACAGCTCCCCTACGTTCTGACAAAGGCTGCCCTCAGCATTCTCTGGCTGCTCCCCTGTTGTACATACTTCCTTTGACACTGTATGGCCTAGGATGAGTCACCTCCCCTCCCTGCACATTTATTTCCCATCGAATGAAGGAGCTAGGACTTGATGCCTTCGGAAGGCCAGTCCAGCTGCAGCCCTCTGCCGTGAGAAGCCCTGCCTTCCACACTGGGTGTTAGAGCAGTCCTTCTACCTGGAACATTCCTCCCTGATTTCATCGCAGCTCTCGTGCGCTTGCTTTTACCCTGAGCATGTTTCTCTGTGGAGGAGCACTTTCTGCCTTAGGCTACACTATTTCTTTGTCTTCTGTCCTTCCTGCCCTTCTGATCCCAGAGACTGTAAGAGCAGAAAGATCCTTCAGTGCAGTGGTTCTCAACCTGTCGCGACCCCTTTGGGGGTCGAACGACCCTTTCACAGGGGTCGCCTAAGACCATCAAAAAACACATATCAGATATTTGCATTATGATTCATAACAGCAAAATTACAGTTTTGAAGTAGCAATGAAAATAACTTTGTGGGGGTCACCACAACATGAGGAACTGTATTAAAGGGTCACGGCATTAGGAAGGTTGAGAACCACTGCTTTAGAGATACTCTGGTTTATCACTCCCTGGGTGTCACATAAGATCCCTGTGCAAATCTGGCAGAAACTATGGCTTTTTCTCTAGAAAATTACACAAAGTTTTGCATTCAGTGTTGGGCCTCACTGACCTCCTGAGGCCCATCTGTGACTCAGGTTAAGAATCTCTTAACCCACAGCAGATAGGTAAACTTAGACCAGAGAGGGCTATGACGGTTCCCCAGGTCTCAGCTCTCTGGTGAAGGAGCTGGAGGACAGGACCATATGGGCATTACCACTGTGACCCCAGGGGACTTGCATGGTGCACTGTGAGTGAGCATTGTGAGGGCTGCTGAGAGAGCCAAGAAAGAAGGCATACCTGAGTGAGAGTCGAGCAAGCAGTCCCAGCCTCCTGGAGAGGCTTCCTGCTCACCAGCCCTGTGCTCCCTGCAGACCGACAAGGAGCGGCTAACCGAAGAGACCAGGGAGCTGCTCCAGAAGGTCAAGCATCTGCAAGATCAGTTGAGCCCGCTGACCCGGCAGCGGGATTACCAGGAAAAGGAGATCCAGCGGCTCAATAAGGTGGGCTCCTTGGCCCTGGTCCCTCGGGCAGGCAGAGCTTCCCTGAGCCCACCTGCGATTCCCACCACCCCATCGCCAGTGCCCCCGATCCTCAGCTCAGGAGGGGCAACTCCTGGGTCAGGGCGCAAGCGCTAAGCACCTTGGTGCAGCCTCCCGCACGGCCCCCAGCCTCTCCCTCCCTGCCTGCCGCGTGGCCATCCCTGGGGATGTGCCCATGCTCACTCCCCCTCCGCACCCTTGGGTGCACTGCTTCCCTGCTTGTTGCTCAGGTTCAGCGAGGCCTTCCCCAAGTCTCATTCAGGTCATTCTGTTCTGTGCACATGGAGTACCAGCACCTTCAGGGCTCTTGTCTCATTTTCTCTTGATTACTGAATTTAACATGGTCATCTTGTGCAGTGGTAGGAGGTGCACATCTTCAGGAGGGCATGCACCCCCAGCGCCTGGCACAGCACCTGGCACTGAGCATGTGTTCAGGAAATGCTGGCTGAAGAGAGTGGATAAACACATGGGTTCTTGCCCTTGAGAAGTGGGATCCAGGGGAATGGGATGCCCAGGGTAGAGGCTAGGTACAGCAGAAGCCCTCTCCTCTGAGCCAAGGTCAGGGGCAGTGGGCCCAGCAGGTCTCAGGGCTGGTTCTAGTCCCAGCTTAGACATTGCCCTCTCTGAGCCTCATGCTGCCATCTGAACCAGGTTGCACTTGTTCTAGCCCTGCTCACCCTCCAGGGCAGGTGTTACAGGAGCACAAGGAGGGAGGGAGCATTGAGAGGAAGTGTTCTCTGAAGGCCTGGAGGAGTGGCTGAGTCTGTGGCTCAGTTTTTCCCTTCCATTTGGCCTGGGTGTTTGATAAGCATTGATTATACTGAGCCTGGAGCCCTTAGGACCTGTTCTCAAGCCTGATTTGTCCTGAGCTGGGGGATTTGGGGATGTAAATCCAGGTGAATGTTGTATATGGTGCTGGTCGGAGAGATGATCCAGGAAGATCACTGCCCTCCTGTTTTCTGTGGCATAACTGGGGACAGAGACACTGATGTGGATGACTAATGCAGGTTCTCCTTGTCCCTGGACCTCAGTCTTCTCACCTAAAAAATGGGGCAGATGGAGTTAGGAAGGTGAAGGCAAGTCATAGCCACCTCCTCTTGCAGCATCCAAAACTGACTCGTGGCTCAGCAGTTTCCTTGTGTTTCTTGGGGAGCCGAAACCAATGGGGGCCCAAGTTCATGTTGGAGAGGGTTTCCTTTATCTCCCCACGGCCCAGGGAGACACCATGGGGAATGCTGACGTAATGGCGAGCAGAGGCCCTGCTGTCCGGGAGCTAAAGTCCAGGTGGTCCAAAGTCCTCGGGTAACATGTTAGCTGAAGGAGGAGACCAGTTAATGGAAACCCTGTAAGAAGTTGTGAGCACACTGTTTACATAATGGAAAGAATTTAGTGAGCGTGGTAGAAAAAGGTTGTTTTTCTTTTCAAATCTTACTTGGTGATATTTCAGCCCATTTTCAGGGTTAGAAAGGTGAAATGAGTCGACATTAAAATCCAGTCTAACCTAACTTCAGAAGACGAGAGGACGGGAGGCTTGGCTGGTGGGAGCGGGCTGTGGAGGCTGAAGACTCAGGGCAGGGGCAGTTGTTGAGGAGGCTGAAGCTACTTCCCCCGGAGGACAGTCCTCCTTGGGTCTGGTGCTGGGATTGAGCCCCACCTTCTCAGGGAAGGGGAGATTCTCTTTTCTACCTGAAGACCCCAGTTTAGGCTGTGGTTAGGAGCACTCACTGGGTTTGAACCCCTGCTTTGCCATTTACTAGCTGTGTGACTTTGGACAAATCACTTCAGGTCACCGGACCTCAGTTTTCACATCTAGAAAATGAGGATGCTGCTCGTTGTCTTTTCTTCCCAGGACTGTGGAGATGATTTGGTGAAACGGTGGTGTGTAGTATTAATGTGGTAGCATTTGTTAAATAGTACTGGTAGTGGTGGTGGTGGTTATTGTCATGATTATCAGGAAGGGGGTCCCTGAGGATGACCCCTCCAATGGACCCTGACTTCCCCATATCCTCTCTTCTGATCCCAGGCCCTGGAGGAAGCACTGAGCATCCAGGCCTCCCCATCTTCTCCACCAACAGCCTTTGGGAGCCCAGAGGGATCCAGGGGCCTCCTAAGGAAGCAGGAGCTGGTAACGCAGAACGAGTTGCTGAAGCAGCAGGTGAGCGTGCGGGGAGGCGGGCAGGTAGGAGGTCCTCAGAGGGAGCTGGAGCTTTCCTGAGGGCCCAGGATGGACTTGGAATCACGCGGAAGTTCTAATCAGTGGTCCACTTCTGGGCTGTGGCCAGGCCCAGCAGTGTGTCCCTAACTAAGGTCATCACTCTGCCAACTTCTGTGATTTAGCCATCTCTGTACCACAGCTGTGCTATTATTTACCTAGTATTTTAAAAATAAATTTAAATAAATTGCTTTCAATAAATATACTTAAAAGGCAGCTTGATATCACTACTATAAATAGAAAAACCTTTTTATTATTTCCCATAAATAGAAAGTAATCATAAACAGTAAATACAGTAAAAGCAACACAGTGTTATTAAACTCGAGCTGGATACTCTTCTGATGAAGACTCTGAACTTCGAGTCCACTTTCCTTTCATTTAAGGGACATTAGCACATACTAGGAAGACATTGAAGACATACAGTAGATTCTCTGTTAACCGAAACTCAAGCAACCAGTAAAAATATATTGAAAAAATAATATATTTGTCTGGTATGGGTGCCAATTAACTTCAGAGTCTTGTATGAGCATACAAGGTCGTACAGTTAATTTCATGAACTCATCCTAGAGAAAATCCCACATACCTCATTGCTGACTATCACTACAGTCAGCTTTGAAGTCCTCCCCTTGGGAGGCTGTGCACTGACTCCAGCGCCTAGTCCACCCTTCAGAGCAGTTTTGGAACTCTTTCTGGAATGGTCATCAGTTGTCATCATCCCCAAAACATGACAATTAATTTTGGGAACTTGCACTAGGCGCTTATGTTGGCAGCACTGTACAAACAACTTGGTGAGGTGTCATAACCTTGCCAAGGTAAGTTCATGAACTTAATTGTCAGATTTTGGGGATGATGACAGCTCTAATGGCCATTCCAGAAAAAGAGTTCCGAAATTTCTTTGAAGGGTGGACTAGGCACTGGCATTGGTGCATATCTTCCCAAGGGGAGGACTTCGAAGGTGACTGTAGTGACATTCAGCAATGAGGTATGTAGCACTTTTTCTAGGATGAGTTCATGACATTAATTGTCCAACCTTGTAAAATGGAGACTTTCTCCATGAGGGTCATAGAAGGTTTAGAAGATTGAGAAAGTCATACCTCTCCCGGGTGTTTCTGTCGGATGCCGTGCTTTGGATCTTCCCAAGTCACCTCGAGCCATCAGTCTCAACTGACCTGCACTAAGGATGTGAAACTGCAGGTGCAGAGATGGGCAGGGCCCCTTCCAGCCCCTTCCCTGCCAGGCACCCTGGAGCCTTGGGAGAGTTTTGTAGGCCCCCCTGCTCTCCGACTCAGTCTTGCACCCACACTCTGGTCCCAGGGCCTCTGCCTTTCTGGGGCTGTGGCAGAATGAGAGGATTGGAGTGGCTCATGGCTGTTGACCTTTTCTTTTTAAGCCATGGACCCTTGTTTAAATAAAGTCCTATGTTGAAGCCCGGAATATAAAATAGAGGGATCCAGAACTACTTTGCTTGAAGTTGGGGATGGGGCTGGAGGTGTGCCCGGTCCATTCCCCTTGGGGGCTGTCGAGACAGGATGACACCAGCTCTGACATCTGTGACTCCCAGCAGCAGGCCCGGGGTCCTGGGCCTGCGTGGGTCTGCCCCTCCACCCAGAACTGCCCTTCGTCTCTCAGCCCTCTTCCTCTCCCCTTCTCGCCCCTCCAGGTAAAGATCTTCGAGGAGGACTTCCAGAGGGAGCGCAGCGATCGAGAGCGCATGAATGAGGAGAAGGAAGAGCTGAAGAAGCAGCTGGAGAAACTACAGGCCCAGGTCACGCTGTCGAATGCCCAGGTGAGGACAGCTGGACCATGGGTGGGGCCGTGGGCCTGTCCTTGCGGGGGATGGGGAGGGAAATGCAGCTGCTTAGGCCCTGGGTCCAGGCTTGGCCAAGGAGCACCTGGGCCAACAATGTCTCTCTCCTTTCTTCCTCAGCTAAAAGCATTCAAAGATGAGGAGAAGGCAAAAGAAGCCCTCAGACAGCAGAAGAGGAAAGCAAAGGTGAGGGGGTCTGAGGGAGGAAGCAGCACTTCCCTTGCCTTTCCTTCTCCAAGGAGCCACAGTCAGAAGGGAGAGGCAGTGTGCGCTCAGGTGTCCAACTAATGAATGAGCTAGTGTGGGTAGAGCACTCAGAACAGTACTTGGTGCAGAATAAGTGCTCACGACACATTAGCTGTCATTGTTGTTGATAGTCGTTGCCCATATGCCAGCCTTGTGTCCAGTACCAGCCTTCCTTGCCCATATGCCAGCCTTGTGTCCAGTACCAGCCTTCCTTGCCCATGTGCCAGCCTTGTGTCCTGTACCAGCCTTCCCTGCCCATATGCCAGCCTTGTGTCCAGTACCAGCCTTCCCTGCCCATATGCCAGCCTTCTGTGTCTAGTACCAGCCTTCTCTGCCCATATGCCAGTCTTCTGTGTCCAGTACCAGCCTTCCCTGCCCATATGCCAGCCTTCTGTGTCTAGTACCAGCCTTCCCTGCTCATATGCCAGCCTTCTGTGTCTAGTACCAGCCTTTTCTGCCCATATGCCAGCCTTCTGTGTCCAGTACCAGCTATGTCCAGTACCAGCCTTCCTTGCCCATATGCCAGCCTTCCGTGTCCAGTACCAGCCTTCCCTGCCCATATGCCAGCCTTCTGTGTCCAGTACCAGTCTTCCCTGCCCATATGCCAGTCTTCTGTGTCCAGTACCAGCCTTCCCTGCTCATGTGCCAGCCTTCCCTGTCCCAGCCTTCCGTGCCCATGTTACCAGCCTTCAGAGAACTAAAATTCTGAATAGGAGATGAGATGGGTGTCACTAAGGATGGCCTGTGCAGGCCGGAGCCAGACATCAGCCTTTCTTGCAGGCCTCGGCAGAACGCTACCACATGGAGCCCCACCCGGAGCACCTCTGTGGGGCCTACCCCTATGCCTACCCACCCATGCCAGCCATGGTGCCACACCACGGCTTTGAGGACTGGTCCCAGATCCGCTACCCCCCGCCCCCCATGGCCATGGAGCACCCACCACCCCCACTCCCCAATTCGCGTCTCTTCCATCTGGTGAGTCTGTGTCCCTCCTTCACTCCAGGCCACTGTACACACTTTCCAGAGGGCAAGGTCAAGTGAAGGGGTCAGAAACTACATCCTTGGCTCCTTTGTGAACAGTACTATGGCGCACGGGCCAAAGTCCGGGGCCTGGCTCTGGCCTGCTATCCCAGGGGCAGGACTCTCCAGCCCAGAGCTACTAGGGTTGCTGATGTACAACAAAAAGGCAGAGGCAGCAGGGCCGCAGACAAGCAAGGCTCCCTCCAGCCAGCAGGCCAGAGTAACGGAGTTTGGGGTTGATGCCTTCTCACAGCTCCCATGTGTAATGGGGTACCACAGATCCTCTCCAGCCATTCTCTCCTTGTCCTCTTTTCTGTTTTCAGTTTCCTTTACTTTGCTCTTCTTTCTCGTTTTTTTCTTTTCTTTGCTTTGCTTTGCTTATCATTGTTTCTCCAAAGAGTTGCGGTCACCTGTTCCTTCCTCTCAGTCCCTCCGCCATAGCCCGGTGCCTCAGGTACCCCCACTGTCACTTCTCTGCCTGTGACTCTTCTGTACACACGTCCTCAAACACGGGAGCATAGTGTGAGGCGTAAGCGATTGACTCTGGGGTTATAGAGACCTGCACTCTGATAGAGGTTTGGCTCCTTTCTAGCTGGGGGAACCTTCAGAAAGCTACTTACCCTTTCTGAGCGCCAGCTCCCATGCCTGTAATGTGGGGAGGGCAACCTGGGTTGTTGTAAGGATTCGGTTATAGTCGGCCTCTCCGTAACACAGGTGCCACATCCGCAGATTCCATCAGTGGTGGATTGAAAATATTTGGGGGGAAAACGTTACATTGTTGCTGACGTGTACTATGTAGTATGGTTGCATCTCTGCTGAACATGTACAGACTTGTTTTTCTTGTCATTATTCCCTAAACAACATAGTGCAACAATGATTTACATTGTAGTAGGTATTATAAGTAATCTAGAGGTGATTTAAAGTATTTGGGGGGATGTACATAGGCTCTGTGCAAATACTACACCATTTCCTATAAGGGACTTTGGGCGTTCCTGGGTTTAGGTATCCTGGGGGGCGGGGGGTGGGGGAGCGGTCCTGGACTCATGGACCCAATCCACCAAGAATACCCAGGGACAACTGTATACTCGATTAATATGTATTTAGTACTTTTTTGGCATAGTAGCTGCTATTGTAATACTCAAATTTGGTTAGTGATTACTAAGGACCAGTTTTGTTGCAGCCGGAATACACCTGGCGGCCACCGTGTGGGGGAGTGCGCAATCAGACTTCCCAAGTGATGGACTCGTCCGCGGCCAGGCCTGCAGAACCAGGTAAGCGTGGTCCACTAGTACAGAGGAGTGTTGTGCAGAAACGGAGCCGGCTTGGCCAGGAGGTAGCGTGCAAGCAGGGGCTGCGGGCGACTAGCGGCGAGGGTGGCTGGAGGAGTTCGTGGAGGGAAGGAAGGACTGGGTGGCTTGGTCATTTTCTCATGTTCCCTGCAGAGCCCTGGAGGTTCTGTAGAGCTCCTCAGAGTCTCTGCTCTGATGAGGGGCAAGAGGGTGGCCAACAGGACAGGGCTGTCTCCTTCTCCAGAACTACTCCACGTCTGGAATCTAGAGCCAGACTGGCTAGACTCCAACTCTCCTAAATCAGGGACTTGGGGCAAATATTTAAAAACTTATCTGTGCCCAGCTCCCTCCTCCAAAAAGAGTAGTAATGTACCTGCTTCATTGGCTGGGCAAGGACTGAATGACAAAGTACCTAAGTGCTAAATGCACCTAGCCCAGGGCCTGGCACTCCTAACACTCAGTGACTCCAGCTGTTATTTCACTGTTACTGTATTGGTTTCCACAGGACTTTGAAACCTACTATATATACCACCTCATCCTCAAAATTTTTGTTTATTTAGACTCCACAAAAAATGACCGCGAGGGGCCTCAGTGAGACCAGATTATGTCACTTGGCTCCACCATCTCGCAGAGCCAGCTGACCTCAGATTAATGAAGAACTAGAGGCCATGTGCTCTGTGTGGCCAGAGCCTCAGCCAGCCCGGAAGCTGAGATGGGTGACCAGCTGTGTCCCAGCCTCAGCCTGAACTGTTTACAGACGAGAGGCTCCACCCAGAAGGTTTCCATCTGGGGCCCATCGTTGGTGTGACCAGTAACAACTCCCACCCTGCTAGTGGGGAGAGGCTTCATCCAGCTTCCACCTGCCAGCCAACGTGGATTCCACCAGGGGACATCAGTCTCAAGAGTGGGGTGCAGCTGAGACCCCTTTCTTTCAACACTTAGTGGTTCCAGCCCCACTGGGGACCGTGTTCAGTTCGTGTGTGTGTTTGATTTTGCTTCAAGCTCTAGTGGCTGGACCTTCCCCTCTGAGAGGAGCTGCGGGAAGATTGGGTTTGCCTTCCGGAGCACAGGAGGACAGGATGTTCTGCTGCAGGGTCCTCCACCTTCACCCTGGGCAGCCTTGCTAGCACTACCACAGCCTGGGATAAAGGCCACACCAGCCACCTCCACTGAGGGGACCCAGCCTGAAGCTGCCAGCTCTAGGCCTCACCGCTGGAGGCTTGTGGTGCTAGAGGGTTGTCCCTGGGCAGTTCTTTATATAAATCTTGGATCTACGAGTAAATCCAAGTGGAAGATTCCGTAACTGCTGTTCTTTTATGTTCGGCTCATTTTCCCACCCCGGTCAGAGTGCCGCTTTCCCCCCAGTCACTCGAGAGCATCACCATTCCTCTTGACTGATAGCCCCTGGGGCCCTGCTCAGAGCCTCTGTGAGAGTAGGGGGGCATCGAGGGGCAGTGGAAGGAGCCTGGGCTGGGCGTCAGGCAAGCTGGGTCTAAATTCTAGTCTTGCACCTGACCTCACTCATTAGGAGACATTAGGCAAGGTGTGGTGGCCCTTCTGTGAGCCTCAGCTTGCTCACCTGTCAAATGGAACACTTCTTCCCAGCCCGCGCCACAGAGAATTGTGGGTAGGACTGAGAGCAGATGTGAACGAGTGTCACAAGCTCCCGATGCTGAGTGAGGGAAGCAGAGTGGCCCTGAGTGAAAACCAAAAACCAAGGACCTGAAGGACTCCCTTTGTTTCTTTTCTCTTCCACCTCCCCCGTCCCTCCCCCAGCAGTGGTGGCCCCACCAAGAAAGCATATTAGGCTCAGCTGCTGCAGAAAGGCCTTTACTGGGCAGATGGGTGAGTCTAATGCCAATGGGCCAGGGTGAGGGGAGAGGGCACATTCTCCAAAGCAGTGGGGGTGGTATCCCTGCCCGGGGGCCTCAGCCTGAATGCACTAAGGGCTGGCCCTTCTGACAGGCTCAGGGGAGGTCCGCCCACAAGGGCTTTGGGCCCCTCCTTCATGGAGAAACCACCTTGATGCAGGGAATGTGGCCCTTGCTCTCACCTCTGCCTTGGCTACTCAGGGAGCACTGTAGGGTGGGGAGGGGGCTTGGGAGGGCCTGTCAGGAAGGAAAGAGGCTGTACAATGGAGAGGAGGGGTGTGGCAGTGGTAAACCCAGAAACTTTGGGGCACTTGAGTGGTGGTATTTGGAGGCAGTGGGGAGATGACGGCCCCAAAGAAGAACTGGATCTGGAGCTGGTATTTTCTTTGGATTCAGCTGAAAGTGGATTGTTATCTTCAGAGCAGAAAACGAGAGAAAGGGGTGTTATTCTCTAACACTCCACAGCATAAAGCTGTGGGCACACATACTGGTGCACGTTCCTGGGTGTTCATGCAGGTAGACGCATGTGGCTGTACACACATGGGCATTCACACAAAGCTATGCACACATTTGTGTCAGGCTGGGGCCTTGTGTAAGAGGAAGGGGTGTATGGTGGGAGTGTGGTGTGGCTAGAGAGATGGATTCCTTCCTGAACAGAGTCCCTCCCCAGCCCTCTGGTGGACATGGGCTAGGGCAGGCCTCAATTACTTCCCCCCGACCCCCAGGGCTGCCTGCTGCCTTATGTAGGTCAGGATGTCCATCTTGACGTTGTTGACCGTGGTCCGGTGGTACCAGCGCATGATGGGTATACCATCTGGGCCCACCAGGAACTTCTCAAAGTTCCAGCGGATGTCGTGGATCTTCATGGGTTCCCAGAAGAGGCGGTTGGGTGAGCCCAGGAGCTCCGAGGTGGGAGGACAGGAGTTCTGGAACAGGGATGAGTACTGTTAACCCTGTTGAGGGCCCCTCCCAGTCTTCCCTCAGCTATTCTGGGGGTAGGAAAACAGCCTGGCACTGAGGAAAAAGCACCAGTTTGGCACTTCGAAGTCTGAATCCCAGAACTATCTGTGGCTCTCAGATTGTGAGACCCTTAGCATGTTCCTTCTGGGGCCCTGGCTGGGCTTTATACAACGGACCGATGAGATCCTAGGGTCTGCAAAGCCCTCACTGGAACAGTAGATGCCAACAAATTCCCTGGGAGCAGGGCAGGGTGGCATGGGCCTTGGGTCTGCATGGGCTCAGCCCGGAGTGGTTGGAGCCCAGTACGGAGCCAGGGGCAGAGGGACAGAGAGGCTCCCGCAGAGATGGCTGGCACTCACCTTCAGGAACGTGTAGAACTTCTGCTCTTTCTCCCCGTTCACATCTCCTTTCTCAAAGAGTTGGAAGTTGGGGATGAAGCCCCCACCCGGTCGGACATGCCTAGAGGAATGTTCTTATGTGGGTTCCAAGGAGACGGGGTGGACACAGGGCTCAGAAATGAGGGAACAGCAGGGGAGGGGTGTTGAGAATCTGGCTTTTACTGCACAGTGGGCAGTGGGAGCCAATGGGTGTTGATGGGCATAGGTGTAATGTGGATCTGCTGTCCTTTTTCCAGCTTGATACCTTCTCAGTGACCCCTGCCCCGCCCCCAACCATCTCACTTCACCCTAACCCCCATCATGCACTCACAACCAGTCATTCCTGTCCCTTTTTTTCTCCTGTCCTTTCCCCTCATTTCACTAAACGGAGGTTCTTGGAACGGCAGAGAATTTTGGTGCCTGACAAACATCCCTCTTGAGTAATGGCCAACGCAAGAGATGGGGCTGGGACGGGGCTGTGCTGGATGGAGGAACTTTCTCGAAATGTGGAGTGAGCACTCACTTGAGGGTAGGTAGGATCTCTGAGTTCTCTCCTGGTTCCTGTTTCCCAAATTGGTTGCAGGGGAAGCCCAGAACGACCAGTCCAAATGGTGCAAGCTCTTCCTGTAGTGCATTCAGTTCTGAGACAGAGAGAGCAGAGAAGGGGTAGCCAGGTGAGGAGCTCTGCCTCACCCATACCACTTGGCCTGCTCACCCATCGAACAGCTGAAACCACTGAGGCCTGGCAGTGGGGTCTTGCCCAGGATCACTCAGTGAATATTGTCAACGTTGGGATTCAAGTCCCATCCTCCTGACTAAGCTAGATGGGTTGGAGGTTTTGGGGGGAAAGAAAGGAATATCCCTCCTCAAATCAGGAGTCACTCACCCGCCCACTGCCAAGGTCCACCACCTGGACAGGGCTCTTTCAGGACTCTCAGGATTGAGTTTCCTGGAGCAAGAACCATCCATTGCTGGGAGAAGGCAGAGGACTTCCTTGGAGTGGGGATGGGAGGCTCACAGCCTTCCTATACTCTGGGAATTTGGGGATCTGAGGAAGGCCCTGGCCCAGCTTCCCCAGTGCCTCCTGGCCTCCGGGGTAAGGCCAGCACCCGACCCATCTGTTGCACAAACACACTGTGCTCTTCCTATGGCTTGACAGAGCATTCTAGACAGCAGCCCCTGCCCCTGGGCCCTCCAGCCCACTGTACCCTGCCCCACTAAGAAGAAAGGAGTGAGCATTCCAGGGATCCTGAAACCTGGGTGAAATGGCCTCAGGCCCGCTGACTGCTTTCCAGACAGGGGCCAACGGCTAAGGCAGGTGGGGCTGAGGGCAACCGAGAAATTCTCAGCGAGACAAAGCTACATCTCTTACTCCAGTGAGAGGTACCCCAGCAGAAACCCAGTCTCCATCCCTCTGCTTTCAGGGCGAGGAGGGGCCTGGGAATGAAGGATAACTGGGAACCTTCTAGTGTCCAAAGGCGATCGGACCTCAGGCTTAGAGGGTCTTCACAAAACCATGGGACATGATAGAACTGGGGTACACCGTTTGGAAAACTGTCGCCCCTCCCCCTCCCCCCAGAAAAGCACCAACTGGCAGAAACGGCCCCAAATAAGGCAGGGGAGGAGGGGCAGGCTCTTACCCACGTACTGGCCGGTCAGGCCTCAGAAGCTGGCCACGTTGACAAAGAGGACGTACTTGCCGGCGTACTGCTTGAAGGGGATGTACTCCTCCCCGTTGAGGGTGAGGGCTCCATAGTCGTAGATGGTGCCACTCACACCCCCGTGGCAGTCCGTCTGGAACGGGAGACCAGCGTCAGGGCCTGTTAGAGCCGGCGGGGAACTTGCAGTAGAAATCTCCATTTTCAAGGTGACAAATCTTACAAGAAAATCTTGCCCAAGGCCACTCCAAGCACTGGACGGGGGCTAGAACTAAGGTGTGTACGAGGTGATGACAACGACAGCCCTGAGTACCGGGGAGTGTAATGGAGACGGGAATTACTGTGATCATTCACATCACGTGTCCATTTATCACCGGGCCGCGGGGGCTGGTGGGGACGGGCTGGGTGGCTGTTACCACCTTCTGGGCCTGCGCGAAGGAGGGACTGAGCGGAATGAAGGCAGCGGCCGTACGGGGGGGGGGTGGGGGGGTGATTCAGAGGGTCCAAAGCTGGAGGACTGGGAAGCCGAGGCCGCTATAAAGTAGGAGGAAGGCCGCTGTAAAGTAGGGGTGTAGGGGTAGGCGCCAGGAAGGGGAAAGGCCTGCCAGAGATGAAATGGGGCGGGAAGGGAAAAGAACAAAGCGCCGTTTGTAAAGCCGTTACGCTAATGTACTTACATGGTTACATCACAGAATTGCATGTTACGGTTGGTGTAGACTACCAGCTCCTAAAAGGGGGTGCTGTTTGTGCTGGGCCCTGTAAGAGGTGTTCCCTGCAGGTGAGCACCTGTGACCGTGACCATTATGCCTTCCTCTTGGCCCACCTGCTGTTCTGCAGTCAAGCTCCAGAACAAGGGACAGTGTGCAATGGCCTGCAAGTTGGGGGACCTGGATTCCACTTCCAGCTCTGCCACTAACTCCCTGCATGGTCCCGCTTGGCCCTTTCTCTTCTCTGGGCCTCAGTTTCCTCTTTAATAAAAGGAGAACCTTGGACTGGATCAGCTTTTCTCAACCACGATGGCTTGACAGCATCATACTAGTGGGAGAGGAAGGAACGGGGTTACGGCTAACAAGTGGGAGGTGGCGGTCGTCGCTGGCCCGGGGTTACGGCTAACAAGTGGGAGGTGGCGGTCGTCGCTGGCCCGGGCTATAACAAATCTGCCCGTGGAAGGGGATCATGAGCTCAGTAACACCATCAGCAGGGGCCGGTCGTGATGGGAGAGGAACGCACTTGCTCCGTTGGAACAGGTAAGCTCGCAGGTGCTTCCTGGCACCGTATGAGAGGAGGAAGGGCCAGGAACACATCAAGTGCAAACTGGCATTGTGCACCAGGGTATTGGAGTCAGACACCACGCCCTCTCGTCCCATCTGTCCTGGAAGACTTGCTGTTGAGGTGAGGTACCTCAGCCCAACAGGGTGAAGGGAGCCACCTGGGCTGGCAGAGCATGGTCCCAGAGGGTGCAAGAATCCCATCTGTCTGGAAGACACCACCGGCCTGCTGAGCCAGGTGAGGCTGGGTCGCTCCATTCCCTGACAGCTCCAAGCTCTCTTGGCATTGGTGCGAATTCCCTGCTTTGCCCGAGTCTGATGTCCCATGCCCAGTGACTCTGTGACTTTCGGTGGGTGCTGGAGGCAGGCCTGAGACCTAAGCTCAACATTCCTCCAGCCCCTAAGCCTCCTTGGCCCCAGCTGGGGTCAGTCCTACCTGAAAATACAAACACCTGGGGCACAACCCCCCCCCCCCATGGGCTGTAGAGGTCTAGCGGCCGGAAGGCAAGGCCTCCCTGCACACCTCCCACCTCCCACCTCCTGCACTCCGCCCTGATCCAAAAACAACTCTGGGAAATAGAAAAAGAGCCAAGAGGATGTCCAAAGACCGAAAACTTGTAAACAACAGAAGGACCAGCTCCTGGGCACCGTGTCAGAGTCGGGGTGGGGCAGGGGGAATCTCCTCTCGTTAGGATTTTGTCTTCGCTGGCTCTGTAGCCCTGGGCAAGTCGCTTTCACTCTCTGAGCTTCCACCTACCAGCAGGTGAGGGGAATACCACCTGCCTCCCAACATGGCTGAGAGACCTGCTGGCAGATCAAACTGACTTGAACGCCTCTTGGAAAGAAATCACCTCAAGGGATTGTGATTGTTCTGCCTGCAGCTGGGGGGAAAGGCCCTGTTGTTCCCAGCCCAGACAAAGAAGGTAACACAAGACAACACAACGATGCACCTGGCAGGGTGTCTCCAGGAGGAGGGATGAGTGACAGAGCCTCCAGGATTTCTACTGGGGCCAGTGAGGTCAGTGCTGTGGGTTCAGACGAATGGGGGTCTGAGGGTTGCCCTCGGTGGGGGAAGCCATGGCCTGCACTCACCACTGGGCACTGCTGCCCAGTTCTTATATGAGTCCCCTTCCTTCCTCTGGGCCCCTGGAATCCCAGAGCCCTGCACCTTCAAACAGGGGAGGCCGGAGGAGACGGAGGGGAGAGGCGGTGAGAGTGCCTCAGTCCTCACACAGTTGGATGACAGGTGAGTTGTGACTGCTCGAGATTTGGAGCAGGGTGGGGACTCAGCCAGGACCATGGCTGGCTTAGGCTGCTGGTTCTGTGTCTCTCTCCTCTCTCCTCTCCCATCACTGTGATGCTGTGAAAGAATGGGACTGGGGTGTCGGAGCCCTGAGTCCTTTCCCAGCTCCTCTGTGAAAGGCAGTCAGGTTCGGTGTTGTCTTAAGGGCCCTTCAGCTCTGTCAGCTGGTGGTTCCTGATCTGTCTGCCTGGTTTAGTCACCTAGAAACCAGCGGTTACTAGGATCCTGTGCACGTCAGCAGTTGTTACTCTCCCCAGCTTCTGCAAAGTCCTCTTACAGAGCAAGGACAGGGCGCCTGCGCAGCCTGAAGCTGGACTGGAGCAGGGACGTGACAAGGAAAGGAGGGTTCCCCGTTCTCTAGTTCATCCCTTTGAACTGGGAGGAGGCAGACTTGCCGCTGGGGCGGTCACCTTTAGTCCATCCCATTCTCCGCCTGCCCCCGCTCCCACCCCTGGGCCCTGGATTGGGGGAAAGGTAAGGGGCTGTGTCCTAGAACCCAGGGGTAGACATCTCAGCTCTCCAGGGATCTGGTAGGAGAGATGGGCATGCCCAGACTGTCATTAGCCAGCAAGTCATGGCTGGTTGGATCTGATATGATCACACCTCACCCTAAGACTTTCCCAGACCATATCCACCCTGTTCTCTCCGAATCCATCTATTCGTCTCCAGAGTTCTGCAGAGAACACACAGCCATGAGGAGTTATTCATGGGGTCCATGTTCTTACCTCTAGCCTGCTTGAGGCAGGGCCCAACTCTCCTTTCTCTCGTTCTCCCCAAACTGAGGGTACAGGACTGACTCCCTGGTGCTGGCCTGCCCGCCGTCTGCCCCCCACCTCCACCCCACCCTCTCAGCCTTGAAATCAGTCCCTTCCCTGCCCTGGAAAATGCCTTTCGAGCTGGGGATGATGAACAAGGCTGGATACAAAGGAGGAGGCTTGGAGGAAGGGACTTGATAGCCACTAGTCTCTAGGGGGCCGACTCCAAGGAGGGACACACTGAGTGGGATTTGGGCTAAAGACAAGCCTGAGGCCCAGGAAGCATCTGCCTCTCATATTGAGCTGGCAGTCCCCAGCTTGCTCCAGCTGCCAGGTGTGCTCTGGACAGCCTGGGCAGTGGGTGGTGGGTTGGGAGGCAGAAAGCCCTGCAGGGGACAGTGTGTGGGTTCTGCAGCTTCGCCAAGCATCCCCTCTGAAATCATTAACTTCATTTTGCCACTGCCTCCACCCCACCCCCACCCCTCCTGCAGATCAGGGATCCAGCCAGGGTCCTGGGTGTTGTGCACTGCCAGTCCAGAGTTCTTTGGGTAACAGCTCTCTACAGATTCTACCAATGCCCCCAGTCCAAGTGCATTTCTGCATGTTCGTTCCTGGGCTAGAAGAGCCTCCAAGGCAATTCTTCAACATGGGGACCACCCAGCTGCGTTCCCCTTCCCTGCCTCGCCTGTCAGTCTTCCTAGAAACCCCGGCAGGCAGCCAGGTGCCAAGCCTGCAGGCCTTTTTCTGTGACTGCTCCCTCTTCAGGCCCGACTGGAGGGGAGTAGCTCGGGTCCAGAGGTGACATGGATGTAGCAAGGCAACCCTGGGGTGGCCGTAGGGGAGACATCTCGAACTCAGGGAGAGGGACCTTCCGCCCCTACGCACTCCGCCTACTGGGCGGGGGGGCACTCAGGACTCCAACAGGCGAAACTGCGAGGGGAGCGACGGTCTGGGTGCGGGGGCCGGGCGCAGGAGGGCGGCCACCGGAGCGAAGGGCGTCCCTCCCACCAAGGTGTCGCCCTTCTGGAGGGGAGCCCTCGAAGAGAGCCGCCTCGCCGCGGAGAGATGGGCCCCTGGGGGCTAGGCTCGGTCCCCGGCCCCCCGCCGCGGAGGCTCACTCACCTTTGAATGCTCCTGCCCCCGGCTCGGCGGGACGAAGCCGGCCAGGAGCAGGGAGAGCAGGCAGGATGCCCGGAACAGCCGGGCCATGGTGGGCTGGGGGCGCGTTTCGGGACCGCCCGAGACGCGGTCTGATCCCGGGCCACCGTCCCTGTGAGGTGTCCGATGCTCGCAGCCACCTTTCAAGCCTTCGGCGATGACCAATCTGCGGCCGGCCCGGATCCTAGTAGCCAATCGCAGGGCGGCTCCCATTTCAGGGGCGGGCACGACCTGCCCTCCGCTTCTCCCCCTCCCCAGGCGCCGGGCGACAGTGACGTAAGCAAGTCTGGGCAGAGAGGTGGGAGCCCAGGTCCTTGCGAACCTGAGAGGCGCCCCCGTCTTCTTCGGCCCTACGGTGCAGGGGGAGGCAGGCACCGGGGGCTCCCACACGGCCAGGGGAAGGGGCTTCAGACAGCAGGGAAGGCTCATCCTGGGAAGCATTTCTCAGTCCCGGGCTTAAAACACCCCGTGGTGTTCCCTCTTCCCTCCTGCCTCCTGCCTCCATGCCAGTTGAAGGGAGGTGGAGGATTTCAAATGTCAGCAAGATCTGAAGTTAAACTTCCAAGAACATTTACTTTGTTAGGTTTGGTGCTTAAGAAGCAAAGTGAGGGCCTTCCCTGGTGGTGTAGTGGCTGGGCTTTAGCGCGCTCAACGCCGCGGCCTGGGTTCGATTCCCGGCCAGGGAACCATCCCCCCGACCCCCACCAAAAAGAAGCAAAGCGTGAGTATCTTAGGGTTTGAATGCAACCCCTTCCTGATAAGCCAGCTTGGGAACAGGAAATATATTTACTCTCTGTGTCTTTGATTTGTTGCTTTCCCTCTCTGGGTCTCAGTTTCCCCAACTGTGTGATGGGATTGGTCGGTGGATGACCTCCAAGGCCCTGCAGGTTCTGGCTAGGTGATTTGCTTTTAAAATAAGTGACAAACCAGGAGTCTGTTGAAAGTAGGGACCATAATCACACCACCTGGCACAGGGCCTCGAACACAACAGGTGCTTAAGATTTGTTGCATTAATCAACAGTGAATTCATTTCTCTGCTTGGAGATACAGATGCCCATGTCAGGCAGCTCTGGGTCTGGGCTGTCTAGGTGTGTTCTGTCCACAGGTAAGGGAAGGACATGTGGTGAGATCGGTGCTTCCCAATCTGTCTACCTGGGAGGCGTTTAATACAGATTCCCAGGCCCCACTTCAGAATCACCCCATTAGAATCTCAGAGGCAGAGGCTGAAAAGCTGCCTTCAGACAGGTTCCAAAGGCGATTCTGAGGCAGGTGGTTCCTCGTCTTCTCATGGAGAAGTGCCCTGAGATACCATGCCTTTCTCACGATTTAAGATGTTCTAGTTCTCGTGGGAATTGGGAGGTCGGTCTCAAGCCCCACGTTGTCTGCGAAGCCTTCCTCACCTCAGAGCGCAGCCTGCTGAAGTGAAGGAAAGCTCAAAGGCCAGGAAGACATTAAATCAGTTAAAGCACAGACACATGGGAATAGGGGCTGACCCAGTGCAGGTGCTCAAGAAAGGTGATTTATTCAACCACCTCATTTCACTGAAGCCTAGAGATGGGGGGCATTAAGTTCCCATAGCAAACAGGTGGCAGAGAGGAGTCCAGAATCCAGGTCTCTAGACTCCAGCCTCGGGCCCTCTTCACTTTGTTCTATTGTCTTTTGAAGGTTGCTGTACCCAGAGATTCAAACATCTGTATACCTGTTTGTCAGAAATCCATTGTTCATTAGCATCAGTAGGCCTCTAGTGACCTCAAAATGTGTGACCAGCATCATGTGAACACTGTAAGAGCTGTCAAAGAGTTTTCTGGAAGTGATCCTCCCTGCCCTCAAGGTGTGGCCCACAGAGCCAGGATCGGATGAGGCAGGTGGGCACCAAGGGTCATGCAAGTCCTGGCACCCGAGAGTGAGTGCCTCCTTAAACACTGCATGCTGTGTGCCTGACTTGCCTTAGCCCAGTCACAGCCCTGCTGCTCCATTTCCCTGGGAGAAACACGAAGGCCTCAGAGGCCTGTGGCTCACAGCAGGGCCACAGACAAGTTACTTTGCTTCTCTGGGCCTCAGGTGGTTCATCTTTGAACAAGGATCTTAGACAGTCTCCCAGCAGTGCTCTACAGTTCCAGGAGTCTGAGGAAGGCCTGTGCTGCTCCAGACTAAGGAGCACTGATTTCACGGACAGTGGGGTGGCAGGTTGGAGAGCATGGCCTGGCATTGAGGAGGGCCTTCAGGCTACAGATGACTTTCACAGGAGGTCTGAGCCTTGGTACAAAGAGCATGAAGACACAAAGGGAAACAGTACTTCCCAGCCTTTTCACCACCTGCTTTTTTAAGCACACTTTGGTTGATTTGTTCTCAGGAACCCTATGTTATTATTTATTTATTTTTTAAGCCAGTCAAATTCGGCAGGGAGGGGTTGTATACCAACTTCAGTGACACGATTGCTTTTATAAGTTCTGATAACCCACTACCATCGGACCAGCCGGAACCCTATGTTTTGAAAGATGTTGTTCTCCACCAGACCGGTTCCTCTCACCCTCAGGTTAAAGTCCAAATTCCTTAATGCTTCAGACAATGTCCTCAAAGTCCAGCTGCTTCCTCATCATTTGCCACGCTGCTCTTACTCTCTCTATCCCAGCTGTGCTGGGCTTTATTCGCTTCTTCTAACATGCCAATCTCTCTCACCTCCAGGTTTTATCTAGGCTGTTCCTCTGCCTGGAGCATTCTGTGTTCTCTCTTTAACTGGTTCTCTCCCACCATTTTTCAGGTCTCAGCTTCAATATCACTTCTTAAGAAAACAATTTTGTTCAGGTCGCTCCAAGTAGTCCCTTTATTATAGTTCAGACCCCCTTATTATAGTTTCTAGAGCTATATCAACTCTTTGTTCTACCTTATTGTTCTTTCTTGCTTGTCTGTTTTCTATGCTAAACCATAAGGTCCGCAAAGGCTTCATGCCCAGCACCTTTGCACAGGGCTTAATGCACAGTAAATGCTCATTAAATATCTATTAAATAGGTGAATGTTAAATAAAACACTATTTGGCATATAGAATAAGCGGGGCTTCAGATCAACATATGTTAACCAGTTTGAGCCCACAAAACTGGTCCGATGCCCACTGCTAGTAAGACTCGAGACATATGAGTCAGGTTGAGTGACATTGCCAGAGGAAGGTAGATGATTTGCATTGGGTTTTAGGAAGGAAGGGGTGGAGACAGATTCTGTAGGCAAATCATAAGCCAGTTTTACTTCCAGCCCGTATCCCTGGCAAGTGGGCACTCAGCACCAACCACTTCACCCAGAGATCTCACTACCTATCCAAAATATTTTCTTGGTGAGTGAATGGAGACTGCAGATGACTTAGAAGGAGGGTTGAAAAAAAAGTGCTGATGCTCTGTGTCTTCGAGGAAGACAGAGCATGTATTAATAAGCAATAAAGGCTATGAAAAGCCACAACAATGGAAACCAGCCCTCTCACTGCTGAGTTAGTGCTGGACTCAGGGGTGGGGTCAGCCAGCCCAACAAATGGGTCTGGTGGAGGCGACAGAAGCGAAGCTCAGCCCCTGTCACTTCAATGCCAACTTCAAATAGTGGCCCTGTTGTGCAATCAAGAAGGGATTGCAGAACCCAGGTGGGGTCAGCTGCTGGTTTTCCTGAGTAACTGGCATATTTAGGCAGGAGGCAGGGAGTCTATGAAGAGGAGAGGGGGCTGGAGCCTTTGCATTTGAAACAAATGCCTTCCAAACTCTGAGCCTCAGTTTCCTCATCTTTGGAATGAGGAGTTAGACAAAATTGATCTCAAGGGCCAAGATTTTGGAGTATCAGCCAGCATTCACCCAATATCCTTTATGTACTGGGTATTGCCTTAGATTTATGCAGTTTTGAAAAGTCCCTGAAACCTCATGAGGGAATCTAACATTATTCTCCCCATGTTACAGATGAGGAAACTAATACCCAGAGAGGTTAAGTAACTTTGCTTGAAGTCTTGCAGTAGGTTAAGAGGCAGAACCAGGATTCTGACCTAGATGTTCTGTCTCTAGAGCCTTTGCCATTAATCTCTGAGTCTGTGCTGTCAACATGATAGCCACCAGACAGGTGTGGCTAGTGAAAACTTGGAATGTGGCTAGTCCATTTTGAGATGAGCTACCAGTGTAAAATACACACTGGTTTTTGAAGACTTCGTATGAAAAAAAAAAAGAATGTAAAACTATCTCATAAATTTTTATGTCATTGCATGTTCAAATGTTAATTTTTTATATATTGGGTTAAAGAAAATATACCCTTGAAATTAATTTCCCTTTTTAAAAAATATTTAAATGTGACTGCTAAAAAATTTAAAATTACATCTACAACTGATATGATATTTCTATTGGACAGCACTGGCTTAAGCCATATATTAATAAGAGATTGGTATAGGATTATGGTTGGCTCTGTGATATCTAGGCTTAGCTCCCGTCTGAGGTCCCAAGACCACCTCCAGGTTTAGTGACTCACTAGGAAGACACAGAACTCAGCACATAATTGTCCTTATGCAATGATTTATTACAGCGGAAGGACACAAAGTCAGCAAAATCAGCAAAGGGAAAAGATGCACGGGACAAAGTCTGGAGGAAACCAGGCACAAACTTCCAAGAATCCTTCTCCCAGTTGAGTCACATAAGATGAGCTTAATTCCTCTAGCAACGAACTGTGACCACCCACGTGAAAAGTTGCCTCCCAGGGATGCTCGTTAGAGACGCAATGCCCAGGGCTCTCATGGGGGGGCTACCATGTAGGCATTCTCTGTCTGGCATGTACCAAAATTCCAGACTCCCAGGAGGAAAGCAGCACAAACTATACTGTTTGTACAAACAGTTTAGGCACAGCGAACCACGCTTATCAGTTCTGGGAACAGTAGAAAACCTTCTGAAATCAAAGTTCCTGAAAGCCAACCAAGGGCCAACCATGCAAGCAGATCTTTCTAAGGATAGCAGCTTCAGTCCTGCTCTGTTAACTTTTTTTCTGCAGATCTCCCAGTTAAACTTCAACAGGGTTTGGCCTGGCAAATATAGGCCTCAGCAAATACTGAAATGGAGTTACACACTCACACTCCCTCCAAGGCCTGTTTAGTTGGAGGGAGAGTTATAAAAAGGGGAAGTTGAGTCCCTAGAAACTTTCTCAACCAACCCTCTCATTTAAGTGGCTGAGGCTCAGAGAGGTTGAGTGATTTGTCCAGGGTCACACAGCAATACAAGCATCTACAATAGTCACACCTCGGCTGCATACAGTTCCAAGCTTTCAGTCAAAATGTCCCTTCCCTTTTCTTAGATGTCCTCAAATGTTGCTGGAACCCAAAACATGTATCCTTTCCCCCATTTCTTCATAGGGAGCCCTACCTATGTCTCTGCTAGCCTCACTCCAAGCACCTTCCACCCTCTCTAGGTCATTGTTAGCTGGGAGACTACAGGGCTGGAGTAGCAACAGTCACTAAGCAGTGAGTAACCCGCATCCCAGTTCCTGTGCATCAGCTAACAATGCACAAGACCAGTGAGGACTAGAGGGGACAAATAAGCTCTAGAGTAGGACAAACAGATGAGGTGGGTAGCTTACCACCCCTCCTGCCTCTCTACACTCAGCAAGACCACAGCCGACACATGGCCAGGTCAGGTCCACGTCATTCTTACCCCTTGCCCAACTCAGAAGGTCAAGGGCACTTGGGAGGTGTACTTGAGAAAGTTTTGGACTGAGAGTCTGGAGTTCTGATCCTATCTCACTGGGTACCTATGAGTAGTCCCTGTTCGTCAATCTATGAATCTACAGTTCCTCCTGAACTGCCCCCGGGGAGGCGTTGCCGACGATGAATGGGGTGGTGCCCTTGAGCACCTGCCCAGCGGGGGTTAGGTTACAGGGTGAGGGTGGACTATGGGTAAACCACGTGGTTTCCTCCTCTGTGGTTACTGTCATCCTCAAATGGTTATTTTGATTTTAAATAAGCTAGGGCACTTCCTTCAGAGTCTACATTATTACCACCCCATCTACATCCCCTGCCAGACGAAGAGGCCGAGTCTGAGAGCTCCGGGCCCCTGACCTTATTCAGACACACTCTACCACCACCCGGCTGGGTGACCTCAGAGAAGGTAGACGCACCCATCTGGGGGGTGACCATCCTCAGCTATTAAATGGGGCCAATAATTTCTGCCCTGTCTGCTCAGGAAGCCATTAAGGAGGCTCTGCGAGAGTGTTGGAGCTGAAAGATGCTGGAATATGAACTCCAGCAAGGACTGAGGAATGAGTGTTTTTCTTTCCATTCATTCGTTGTCTCCAAAACCATGTCTTATCAATACCTTTTCCTCATATTACTGAGCTCTTAAACTTACTAAGCGTTAATTAATTTAACAGGTGTTTATTAAGTGCCCACTGCGTGCCAGGCACTGTGCCAACTGCTGAGGATTCGACCATCCAGAGCAAACAAGACATGATTCTGGGCCTCAAGGACGGTCTGGTGAGTCGATGACAGTAAACTGGTCCTGCTCTCGTAGAGACAGTGGCAGTGCTGAAGACACCTGACCCAGATCAGCAGTAGGAGTAACTAGTAAGCTGGGAAGGCGTAGGAGGAGTCAGCTGGGTGAGTGACATGAAGGAGGTAGGGAAAAAGAGAAAGAGTGCTTGGAGTGACAGGAACCGCTTGGTCAAAGGCTGGTTGGCCCCTCCTAACTTGGATACACCCTGTTCTTTGTGGTTGAAGCAGAAGAGTTCAAGTTCTAGGTAAAAAGTGATGAGACATAAGGTTGGAGAGGTCAACAAAGGCAGATGGAGACGGGCTTTGATGGCGTTGGACTTTGTCTTGAGGATACTAGACAGAAGACCCCCATCACTTCGTTCTGTTGTTCTTTTATTGTTTTCCACAGTTTTAAATGATCTCATTCATTTATTTATCTACCTGTTTATGGTCTGTCCCATTCTTCTTCTAACTAGAATATAAGAGCAACGTGAGGTCAGAGCCCATGTCTGTTTTATTCTGTTATAACTCCAGTCCTTAGCAGAGTACCAGGCATATAGAGCAGTCAATAAATAGTTGTTTAAGAATGAATGAATGAATGAATGAATGAGGGCATACTGTTGAGGGTGTCTCTTAAGCCTCATTTGTCCTTTATTTAAGGGTAAGCCTGTGCCTCCAGAGTACCCTAGAGGAGGGATATGGCTCAGAAAGTTTTATCTCTTAGCTTCAGGTAGTCAAGTGCAGGTGAGGCTAAGAAATGGGCTAAGGAGGAGGGTCTGGCTGAGCTGGCCCTGAAAGCCTAACTGAGCTCTGGACACCAATTTCCTTTTTCTTAATTGATCCGTGGTCAGTGGGAAATAAATAACCTGGACCCCACACTGAACTCCAAAGTCTTTTAGGGCATCTGGGTCAGAATCAGCTCTTGTCCTACTTCTTAGTCTTTGCTCTCTCAACTTCATGGAGATCACCAGGCCAGAAGGGTCCTTAGAGATGATATAGTTCCTTGCTAATCAAAGTCTGGTCCTTGGACTCCACGGACACTCCCATTGCTGCCTGCCCTGCTCCCTGGCTCTGTCTTCTCCCATTTAGGGTACTAGTCAGGGCATTTGGAATCTAGTTCTGGCTTTGCTGTGTTTTAATTAGCTATTGATTTAGGGCAGGCTTGTCCAACCTGCAGCCCGTGGGCTGCATGCGGCCCAGGACAACTTTGAATGTGGCCCAACACACATTCATAAACTTTCTTAAAACATTAGGAAAATTATGCACGGATCTTTTTGTAGCTTGTCAAGTATTGTTAGTGTTCGTGTATTTTACATGTGGCCAAGACAATTCTTCTTCCAATGTGGTCCAGGGAAGATAAAAGGCTGGACACCCCTGATCTAGGGTAAGCATTTACTTTCTCTAGGCCTAGTTCTTCTCTCTAGTTTCCCATCTGCAAGATGAGACTAGTAAGAATTCTACCTTCTAAGCTTACTGTGAGGATTAAATGAGAAAATCCTTCACATTCAACTCATAATAATAACTAACAATATGTTGCATGCTTAGTGTGTGCCAGGGACTGTGCTAAACACTGTTAAGTGTATAATCATACTTGATTCCAACCACACCTGTTTTATAGAGTAGGTAACTGAGGCCCAGAGAGGTTACGCAGATGATCTAAGTCACACATCTGGTGATTGGATGAACAGGGGCTTAAACCCAGGTCTGACTCCAGGGTCCTCCCTCATGACCACCTTGCTATGTTGCGCATTTGTAGAGCATTTTATGGTGTAGAGCGTTTTATAACCTCCTTCCACATCCCTTACTGAACAGGTCCCAAGGATCAGCTTGTGTGGAGTAGGCACTCTTGTCCTTGCCTCAAATGACCATTTTGAAGATCAGAGAGAGGATCTGCCCAAGGTCACAGGGCTTGTACATGGCAGAGCTGGGAGATGACAGCATGCTTTCTGATGCCCCTTCAGAAACACTCCACCTCAAAATCACATTTAACAAGCTACTCCACACGGAATAGCTCTGCAACATAATCCATGTAGATATAAGAGATTCTTTTTAACCCTTGTCCTCTCTTCTTTATCAAGATGGCTCCTATTTTTAAGACCTTTTTAAATCATTGCTATGTGGAGGTATTCTTTCCCTGGCTTAATCTGTTTCTCCTAAACCCCCTCTCTCTTGAACATGGTGCAGTGGGAACAACATTGAGCTGGGACTATTATTGAATACAAGGTATAATAAAAAAATACAGTGAATGTTTAAATGAAAATAATCATTACAATAAAGGACACATTGCCATTAATCCCCCTCAAAACACTCCCCCTTGCTTCAAACACACATATCCCTTGTTTTTGCCACTATCTGTAGCAGTTCTGGAAGTCCTCTTTCGTGAGTGTCTTTAGTTGCACTGTCGTGGCCACCTCGGTGTCCTGAATCAATTCAAAAGGCTTACCTCTCATGGTCATTTTGACTTTGGGGAAGAGCCAGAAGTCGCTTGGTGCCAGATCCAGCGAATAAGGTAGATGAGGACACACCGTAATGTTTTTATTTGACAGAAATTTGTTATTGCGTTTTTCATGATCCATGATTTATGGAACACTTTAAAACACACCTTCTCTCAAATGTAGCTCACAACCCACTGATGGCACCACACAAGCTGTAACTTGTCACACTGTTTATAAGGTTCTATGTGCTACTTCCCGTATCGAAAATCCCTGCCTTTCTGCTGGATGGCACTCAGCAGCAGCATTCACTGTCACTGTATTTTTTTATCACACCTCATACCTGGTCCTTGTCACTCATCCCTTAACTCCCCCACTGGGCTATTGCCTTCTTACCCATAGAAGATGGGGGAGAAGTATGGACTAGAGGACCTATAACGTCCCAGACTTCAGTCTGTCTGGGCTCTAGTTAATGCTAACTGACCCCCTGAATGGGCAAGGCTGAGGAACCCCTCCGGGAGAGACAATCTCTTAGGCATACCTGCTTTATGGTTCATTTCTCCAAGCAGCTTTGCCATCTCTTTCATGTTTATTGCCAGTCCTAGAACCCCACTTCTGGCCTTCCCCTGGCCCTAGTTTGGCAAGGCCCGTTAAATAGATAGCTAAACCCAGCAATCTCTTGCCCTCTGGAGGAATACAGTGTTTAAGCCACCATTACCCACCCTGAACTCTGATTTCAAAGCCTTTGAAGTGGGAACTACCACGATATCTATTTTACAGATCATGGGGCTCATGGAGCCCAAGTGACTTGCCCAAGTGTCACAGTGATCCATGGAGCTAAACGCTAAAATGCAGGTTTTCTGACCCAGATGTCATTCTGTCCATCCATATTTTCACGCCTGTGTTTATGGAGCACTGACGATAGCCAGGCCCTGGGGTGGACACTGAGCATATCGTAGTGAACTTAACGATGGGTTCCTGCACAAGTGGGAAGGCGGGCTGCAGAATATAAACCATGTGTTTCTCCTAACGCCATTCAATTGACAAATTCACATCAACAATAAACTTATGCTTTATGAGAGAAAGAAGTTCTTCTTCAGGTGACCCCCCTTCCTTGATTCTCCTCTCGCTTTGCATTTGTTCATGATCTTTCCATCCAAGCCAAGGCCCTGACTGAAGATTGGGCAAGTCAGGTCCATAAACTTCATCCCAGGCTCTAAGTCCTCCTTCCCTGCCTCTCGCAAAAACAGCCACTGCTTCTCTCCTTGACAGGAGGGCCAGATAGCATTGAGGCAAGGTCCCCGAAGGAGAGGACCCGCTCTCCCACACAGGGTCTCGTGTGCGTCTCTCATCGTGTCTTGTGGGTCTGGGTGGACAGGGTTGGAAAGATAACAGGCTCACAGGTGTTATCTGCTGGATCAGCTCAGTCAGACAAAAATCAAAGGTCCTTATTTTCTGGGCTATGGCCTCAAGCCCCAAGTTAGGCACTGGGAAACATTAAATGTGTGTCTCGTGAAAACTCCGGCTTTGGCATCAGAAAGATCTGGATTTGAATCCCAGCTCTGTCTATTTCTAGTTGTTTCACCTTGGGCAAGGCATCTTTCTGCATTTGTAAAAAGGGGATTTGGGATGGACTGAGATAATGCATGTGAAACTCTTGGTGCGGTGCTTGGGATATATTTCCTCCTCTTCACATAATAATTATTAAAGATGGCAGTGATGACCCCAAGTATCTTAGTCATGGAGTAGGTGCCTGAACTAATAAACATCCTAGAGGGCATGGGGCCTGGACTCTGACCCTCAGCATCCTACCATCCCATGGCCCCCATGCTCTCCATATCCCCATCTGCAGTTCTATAGCTCATCGTGGCTTTATGGTCTCAGACCAGTCCTAGTAGTCTCTCTGGTCCTCTCTGCCCTTCTATACCATGGATCACATGACCTCTAAGGACTCCATCTGGTTGTTTGTTTGTTCTTTTGCTTTTTGGTATGTGGGTAGCTCCCTGACTGAGAAGCGAACCCAGGCCGCAGCACTGACAGCGCCAGCGCCGAAGCCTTAAGCCACTACACCACCAGGGAACTCCCCGGATTCCATCTGGTTTTAAAAGTCTCTGAATAGTTTCCTAGGGTCTCCCTGGGACAGTCAAGTACTTTGTGTACAAGATTCTGACCTGTTCTTATCCAGAAGTCAACTAAGAGGAGGAATGTAAGATTTTAGGACTTTAGAATACCCTGAAAGAATATCATGCTCTCCTTACATGCACACAACCTCATTGACATATAGTTGCTAAGATTAACTGAGTGCCTATGGGTTAGGCTATGTTCTAAGTGCTTTATACAGACGAATTTATTTATTCCCATAACAGTCCTATAATATAAAGTACATATAATATAAATTCCATTTTAAAATTTAGGAAACTGAGGCATAGGGAAGTTAATAACCTAAGCTAGTAAGTGGTGGGGCTGGGGTTCCATTTCAGGCATCTAGCTGGAGGGCCCGCATGCTTAACCTCTATCCCATACAGCACTGAAGCCCAGAGAGTGAAGGAGACTTGCCTAAAGTCACATAACAATTTATGCAATGATCTCTGACCATTAAGCTACTAAAAGGGTCAGATTGCGGGTAAAAATAAACCAAAGGTTAAAATATCCCGGCTTCTCCCATTCTACATCCTCCCTCCACCCCCAGATCCTATAGGCTGTTTATTAAAAGCTGAGAGACCTGGGGTGTGGCCTTAGGGGTAAGTGCCAGGAGGCCTGGCTGGGCCGGCCCCACAGCAGGCAGCCCTTCTTAGAGCTAAGCCAGGCTCCCTCTCCCACCCACCCCTGCAGCAGAAGCACAGTCAGAGGGGGCGAAGTGCGCAGGGTGGGGGCAGGGGCGGGGGCAGGACTGGAGCAGGGAAATGGAAAGGGAAAGGGGCAGGGGCCAGGATGAGGAAGGAGTGATGGAGTGGAGGGGGAAAGGGAAAGACAGACATGTTTTAAATACCCGCTGTGTGTGCCAAATACAGTGCTAGGCACCTTCCCATCCATCCTGCCAGGAGGGCCCCACTGTTACCCCCATTTTTCTTTACAAAGGTGGAAACTGAGACTCAGAGGGAGGAATTACCTGCCCAAAGTGATCAGGTGTGTCTACTGTGAAAACATATCCTCTTCCCACTGCAGATGAAAGGAGAGGGGTGACAGGAGGAAGGAGAGGAGGAGAGCCCTAGCGGGCAGCGGGGAGGAGGTGGGGTGTGGGGGCCTTGGCGCTCTGCCTGCGAAGGGCAACAGGCCCGGAGTTGTCCTTGTATCCCAGAAGGCTAACTGGGCAAATGTTTATGAGAAGGCTCACATTCAGGAGGAGCATGACCTCCCAGCCCGGCTGCTGCGCCACGTGACTGCTCCTGGATATAAACAGCCTGTTTATTAACCCCGGGAAACTGGCTCCTCTGCCTCTTAGCTTTGTCTCCTGAGATAGGCGGGCTTCGAGAGCCGGAGGTGCCTGGCCAAGAGTTTCTAGACTGGGTGGAGCAGCTGCTAGGAACTTGATGATCCTTCAAAAGCTGGGTCAACAGGGGCTGCAGAGAGCACACGTCTTGTCTGTGTCCACCCCCTGCTGACTTGCTCAAGGCTGCATAGTGGGTTAATGGACCCTAAAAGCCTTTGACCCGATGTCTGCCACTTTAAGGGAATTAAAGCTTGACTCATGTTGTTATTTTCCCTAATGACTCCCACCCTTAGGAGTACTGTGGTGAAATCAAATGAAATCATGGCTATCAAGGCACTTAGCAAACTGAACCCCCCTGAGCACCTGAGAGGCTGTTCCCTAGTCCAGCCCCTCACTCCTCCCATCCCTACACCCCACCTTCATTCAGTCCCTTAGGACAAACTTGCATAGCAAGACACACACCTTCCACCCGCTGCTTACCAACTCACACCAAGTCTCAGCTGTGAAATGGGGGTTGTAATAGTATTGACCTATTCAGTTGTTGGAAGGGTTAAATGAGATACTTTCTGTGAAGTCTGGCCTAGTGCTGGCACCTCTGTGTGCTCAATCAGTGTTAGCTACTTCCATTCCAGGGGTCCCATGAGCAGGTCCGACCCCGGCCCCCCACAGCGATGCTCGTACAGGTGCCTTAGATTGGGAATGTTTCTGAATGGGAGACAAGCGATGAGGCAGGTATTTGCTGGGGCTGGAATGGGAGGAAGTAGATGTCATAGGCAGCTTGAAGGACTGGGATGACGACACCAAGAACACCCACTGTGGGATTTCTGGGAAAGGGAGGTCATGTCCAAACACAAGAATTGGATGAAAAGTCTTAGAATATTTACAGTTTAGAACAGAATAAACACAGTCTCGGCCAGGGCTGGCCGTGGGGCATGGTGACCTTCCAAGGACACAAGAGTTTGGGGCTGTAATAAAAGGTGTTAAAAACTAACTGAGCTCACAGGGCTCATCCAGCTGGCTGCCTCTGCAGGGCGGGTGAGTGCAGTGGATCCCCCCCTCCACCTTGTGCTTCCAGAAACTTCTTTCACTATTCCCAATAATATTTCCCTACTCAGAGTTTCAGAATACATTCCTCTCTTCCATTCTCTCTTCTTCCCATTGGAATCCATGTAGTTTTAATGGTTCGAAAGTTTTTATTTATGTCAGTAATATATGATTAAATTCTTCTTGTAAAATTCAAACTTTACAACTAGGCTGAAATCCCATTTCACCCCTTTTGCTCACCATTTTTTTCAGAACTCTTCTCCTCTAGCATAATTTTCAGTGAGCCTACCCTTCCAGAATTTTCTCTGCACACACACACACATACACACACACACACACACACACACACACACACGTGCTATTTAAAGTAGGTGACAGCATTTTCTTTTTACTTTTTCTCTTCCTTTTTCATAAGAGGTGTTCCACATTGTGCTGCAACTTGCTTTCCTCCCCACTGTATGTTTTACAGACCTGTCCACGTTACTATCTTTAATCTATTTAACTTTTAACCATGGCCACAGTGTGGTGCATTTACTCATTCCTACTCTCACCCAGCCTTTCCCTGCTGCAAACAGCGTTGCTGTCAATAGCCATCATGCACTTGCTTGTGCACGTGTGGTTTTATTGCTCTAGGACAAAAACCTGGAAGTGGAATTACAGGTGATTTCAGTACATGCAGACCCAGGAAAAAGTCCTGGGACTGCAAAATCTACCTCTAGACCGAGGAAAGAGGCTGGCCACTTCAGTCTGGTAATTAATAGAGTTTATTAAGGGAAACTTACATAGGAGGCATGTCTTGGGGGGTCGGGGGACGGGCTGCAAGGCAATGGGTCCCTGTGCCCAGTGACAGGTACCAAAGAACTATAGTAAAAGGGGGGATATTCATGGGTACTGGCATGTGGCTGCTACCAGGTATGGGAAATTACTTTGTGCTTGAGCCTGTCAGGGCAAGGGCCTATTCCCGGAAACAGCACGTACCAGCAGGCAGAGCAGGAGTGCTGGTTTATGTCCATTACCATCAGTGTCCAAGTGGGGTTTGCAGTAAGCGATCTCCGTTCTGACCCAGGTCCTGCTCCCGGGACAGGCAGTGGTCAGGTCTTGGAGCAGTCTCTTCTCAACAGTTATATCAGGATATATGTCCCCTACTGAATCTCAAGTATAGACTGTCCCTGGCTCTCTCCGGGGGTCATTTCTTCTGATTCTCAGGTACCACGTCTAAATCACCAGCTTACTACTTCTAATGTCCCACTGAACATCTCTGGTGAGTGTTCCTCAGGTTCCTCACTCATCTAAGCAAAGTGACCTCATCTTTTCCCTTCCCTCTGCCCTTCCCTTGGGGTACAGCTCACATTCTCCCAGTTACGCAAACATGGAAATGTTAACCATAGTTCTCTCCTTTCTCCCCCACGATATCTAATGAGATGTTAACTCTTGTGGATTTTATCTCAGTAATGTCTTTTGGTTCTCATTCCTTCTTATCTTCAGCCGAGATTATTTTAACAATCCCCTAAGTAATCTCCTTGTTCCCTTATGCAATGCACCAAAGTAATCTTCATAAAGCACAGGTGAGGTCACTCCCTGTGACTGGTCCCCCCATCCCCAACCCCCCCCCCCACCCCAATACAAAATACAGTAGGATTTCCTTGCTATTCACAGACTTCCCTGGCTCAGTTTTCTCCCTCTAGTTTTTATCTCCTCAATTCTCCCACTTGTCCACCATTGCCAATTTTGTACTGTAAACTTTACCTTGTATGTATCTCCATCAAAGAAAAAAGGGTCTAGTGGCATGAGGTCTAGTGAACGTGGAGAGTATTCACCCATTATTTCAAATCAGTTAAACCTGAAAAGGAGAGAAAAGTAAGTTATCAGTACAAAATTGGCAATTCCCCCGCACACTGCTCCCCTTGTATTCCCAAATGTGCGGGTAGTTCTTGCCTCCCAGGGTTTGCTTCTGTGTTTCTTCTTCTAGGAGCCTCTCTCTGAGCTCTGCCTGTTGAAAGTCTACCATCCCTTCCAGGTCCTGCCAAATAGACACTGAGGATGTGGGCTGCAGTGTTCTCCCACAAGCAGCCAGTTTCTTAAACTCTCTGACCACCAATTTTCTTCCCTGTAAAAAGGATATAATACCTTCCAGGTAGGTCTCTGGGAAACTTTTAATGTGATTATGCACATAAAGCACTTTGCACAGTGTCTTTCACAGAGTAAATTTTAAATGAAGCTTACCTCTTATTGTTATCATGCCTCTTTCATAAAGCCATGCCCAGCCTCACCGTCAAAGGGACTTTCCTGCCTTCCTGGGCTCTCTCTCTTCTGGTGGGCATTTAGTCATTCAGTTATTTTTATATGTAAGTCTGCCCTCACACTTGATAATCACCCCCCTGAGAGACAGGGTTCCTCTCATTTATTTCTGAATAGTGTCCCAACACAGTGCCTAGAACTGAGTTGAATGTAGGGAGAGTATCTTCCTGCTGTCAACTATGGAAGCCCAGGGAAAGGAAGCGATCCAGCTGTGTGGAATCCAAAGACCGCTTTGAACTCCACCTTGGCACTCACTGGTTGGTGAGAATCTGGACTCGTTGCCTATTCCCCTACACCCAGTTTCCTTACCCATAAAAAGGGGACAATATTAGTGTCTGCCTCACAAAGGTGGTGTAAGCTTATGTATGCAAGAACTTTCTAGTTTTGTTTGTTTTTAAATCTTAGCTTGTCTTCTCACAGTAGCCTGCTTCCCCCTTGTGGATAAAACTCAAATTGCATATTAAAATCAGTCAATGTTATTAATCTTGGAGCTAGAGTTTTACGTTAGCATTGTTTATATTACTAAAAATTGAAAACAAACCAGGCCTCCAAATAGGAGTCTGGTTAAATCAAGGTGCCCCCCAAAAATGGATACACATTTTAACAGCTGATAACTTACTTTTCTCTTCTTTTCAGGTTTAACTGATTTGAAATAATGGGTGAATACTCTCCACGTTCACTAGACCTCATGCCACTAGACCTTTTTCTTTGATGGAGATAAAGTTTACAGTACAAAATTGGCAATGGTGGACAAACTGAAGGCAGCCATTGAACGAGAATGCTAACTTCTTTCATGTAGCATGTTTATTTTATTTATTTTTTTACATCTTTATTATTATTATTATTATTATTTTTTGTATGTGGGTAGCTCCCTGGCTGGGAATCGAACCTAGGTCACAGCGCTGACTGCGCCAGCGCCGAAGCCTTAAGCCACTACACCATCAGGGAACTCCATGTAGCATGTTTATAGTTTCATCCATGCTATATCATGTACTTCATTTTTTAATGGCCGAATAATATTTCATTGTATAGATAAATAGCACATTTTGCTTATCCATTCATCAGTTGATGGGCATTTGGGTTGTTTCTACCTTTTAGCTATTGTGAATAATGGTGCTTTGAATACATATGTTCAAGTTTTTGCATTGACCTAAGTTTTCATTTCTGTTGGATATATACTTAGGGGTGGGGTTGCTGGGTCCTATGGTAACTCTATGTTTAGTCCTTTGAGGAGCTTCCAGAATGTTTTCTGGAGTGGCTGCATCATTTTGCATTTCCTCCAGCAGTTAAAGTCCACAACTCCGGAGGAGGGACGAAACAATGGATAATCCACTACAGCAAACTGCAAATCCCGGCTGCCACCTTCAGCAGCCTGGGGGCGAAGACAGCAATAGTGATTAAGAAAGGCACACAATCTATGCCTTATCCACTTGACAGTAAAAGCAGTGTTGCTTACAGTCTTACTTTTTGGGCCACCTTATGGGTTTTCTACTTTCCATCCAACTTTTCCCACTCATCTCCCCAAACTGGGATGACTTTTGGCATCCTGGGGAGGGATTTCCGGGGATATTCCAGACGAACTGGGATAGTTGGTCACCGTGCCACAGTCTCCCCTGCTCCCTTCCTTCCCTGTGCTCCCTTTTTTCTGTCTCTCAGCCTCCCTCTCTAGTTGATCCTCCCTTTACCTGTCTTCACTCTCAGTCTCTCCCCCTCCCCCTTTGTCCGTTTGTCTCCATTCTTTGTTCTGGTGTCTTTCATCTTTTTTTGTCCCCTAGTCTTCCTTTCTCTGATCCTCAGTTTCTCCTTTATTTTGTTAAAGAGACAGCAGGCCCAAAATGGAGTCCCTTACGCTAAGCCCCTTGTCAGCAAACTAAGACTTAATTGCAGTTTCAGCCTCTCCCTGGAAGTGACCTTTAACCAGTGAATCTGTAATTACCTGGTCAGCACAAGTGAGGCAATCTGCCTGATGAACTCTGCCCCCCGCCCCCACCCTTCCACCAAGGAAGGTGACCTGCCTGAAACAGTCTTTTCTCCAACTCCATTCTTCCTATAAAAGCCTTCCATTTTGTACAGCTCCTTGGAGTTCCTTTCTTTTTGCTAAGAAAGGATGCTGCCCAAATCATGGATCATCGAATAAAGCCAATTAGATCTTCTAATGTACTCAGCTGAATTTTTAAAACAAGTTGTGCCTCAGTCTCTTCCCTGTTTCAGTTTTCCTGTTTTTCATCAATCAGCCCGTGCAACTTATACTATAGTTGTAATTTCCCCTAGGAGGATTCCCTATCATTATTAGCACAATTAACTGTTTATGCCCCCTCGGCCCCCCAGGAACTCTTACATCACTTCTGCCTCTGTCCCACAGTGGAATTCCACCAGAAAAGGACTGTAGCATTTGTTTTACCTGCAGTTGGCTCCCACCGCTTGTTGACCCTACGAATGAATGATGTCCACAACGTTTGGTCATCAACAGCCCTGCTCAGCTCCTGTAGAAACATATCTATGGCTTCTCTGATGAAATCAATCCATCTCACATTTGGTCTTTCTCCTTTCCTGATGCCTTCTATTTTTCCCAGCATTAATGTCTTTTGATGAGACAGTTCTGTACCATTTAGGAGCACTTTAAAGTAGAATCTGCAATGAAAGGATTGTACCATTCCAAATTCCTCTTTCATAATTTACACGAGGAGTGTCCAACCTTTTGGCTTCCCTGGGTCACACTGGAAGAATTGTCTTGGGCCACACATAAAGTACACTAACACTAACAACAGCTGATGAGCTAAAAAAAAAGTCCATGCAATATTTTCGTGTTTTAAGAAAGTTTACAAATTGGTGTTAGGCTGCATTCAAAGCAGTCCTGGGCTGCATGAAGCCTGTGGACCACTGGTTGGACAACCTTGATTTACAACCTTCCAGTAAAGTACTATACCACAGTAACTTTTCACCCAATCCTTCCCTAAACGCTCTCTGCAAAAGTTTGCACCTTACGTTCCTCATCCTCCTCCAATTCTCCTTACCGTCATCTTCTGCCCCCTGCCCTTCTTGCAGTGGTACAGCCCAACCTCCTGCTCTGAATAAACCGAATTCCTCTGCTTGTACGGAATTAATCACTCTCTCAAGATGGCAGCTCCCATCACACACAGTGCCTGGGAGCAGCCATATTGCCTCCTGAACAAAGCCTCCGAGGATGCGAAGTGGGCAAAATCGCTCAGTACGTAACAGCGCAGGCTCGGGAGCCCCGCGCTTAGCTCGCCCAGACTAGAAGCCGGAGAGTTCACCAGTGTGGATGTGACAGCCGTCCCGGGTTAAACCGTGACCAGCGTTTCGGGACCTGATAAGGGAGCTGCAGATCAGAAGGTAGGTAAGTGTGGTGATGAGTCTGTTGGATTGATAAAGGAGGGGAGGGGTTCGTGGGGTCAATGATTGGAGGTTTATGAAGCCACTGGTGTGGGAGGAATGTGGGATTGCTGTTGGCTTTATTTGGGAGTCAGGGTTGGTGTGAGCCATGAGATCAGTAATTGGGGAATGATGTGTCTCAGTGATGGAGTTGTCTGTGGAATCAGAGAAGGCATGTAGGGGGACTGACTGGTGGGGATGACTGGGGTCGGGGTTTTGGGGGGACTCTGGGAAATCAGTGATTCGTGAGGGGCTGTGGACTAAATGATGGGGGTGGGGCGTACATGTGATCAGTGATATGATGAGCACTGAGTTCTGTGAGATAATGTGATTGCTCCCCCCGTGGATTCAGAGATTTGGAGGGAGCAGTAATGGGCTCAGTCTTGATGATCAGCCCCAATACACTAGGAAAGGTTTTTCCACACATTAAAACTTCCACTGCTCATAGGCAGCTGTTGAGTTCTTAAAGGTCAAACCCCTTCTCAATCCATCATTGCACCCTTAGCCTGGCGAACCCCCCGCAGAAATGGTCCTCTTAAAACAAGACCAAACAAAAAGCATGATTATGAAAAGTGTGATTTTAGTCCTACCTCCTTCTAGTTTATTGAAATCATTTTATATTTTATTCAAGAAACAGTCGTTGAGCACCTGCTGGGTGCCCAGAGATTAGTATGATATTTCTCCTCATTATTTCCTTCCAGATCTGTTTTGACAAAATCTCTCTGTCATGGGATTGTTCACTTATTCTGAACCAGTTCCGTCCTGTCTGCATGACTCCTCCTGAGACGGTGTGTACCTTCCTTCATTGAGATATATTCCCTTATTTCAGTGGTTCCAAACTATCACCATTTTTACATGCAGACAACTGCACTGTTGAAAATCAGCAATAACAAATTTAAACAGAAAACATCTTGAAATGAACTTTTTGGTCCATGACCAGGAGAGGTTGCTGAGCTGAGGGAAAATATAAGAGAGTATTGGAATTCAGCTGCTGGTTCTTTCTGGGCGAACAGGGAATACACGATTCCGTTTTCTGTTTGGTCATGGACATTCTTATTGTCAGGGAACTCTATTGGCAGTTGTATCTTTATATAGATCTATCCATGTTTATTGCTTTATGAAAACAATTTACAAATATAATTGCTGATCCATAGGGGGAAAAGAAGTTGTTAGTAAAGCAACATGAAACATACCTTCACATCTGTACAATTAAAACCCTTGTCTAAGTTCTGTGTGATCATAGTATAGTCACGAGAGGACTTCCTCCTTCCCATGGTGCTTGCCGACCCTTCTGTAAGGACCAAACAACCTTCTTCCATCACCCACCCAATTTCTGGTGGTAGTTGTTTCTAGGCTGGTGAATATGGAAGCTGCAATTTGGATCTGGTCTGTGAACATGATCTTCTGATCACCAGTTTTGCTTTTTGCAGGCATCCACCCTTTTAGATTAGAGCTGAACATGATGAAGTCCCAGGTGAGTTGCTTTTATGTCTAATTTTTAAAAACTACTCCTTGGTTTTTCATACAATCAAATGAAAAAGTGAAAAGAGCTAAAATTTGGATTAGGAAAAAATAAAGATCAAGACCTAGAAAGAGTTGCTAGATAATATGTAGACAACCTGGCCTGCAACCATTTTTAAGAGGTGACGTACCAATTATTCTGATCTTCTTTGCAGACATCATCCGTTACATGATTTGCAATCCTCTGAAGATAATGCAGATCACCTTCCCCTGGGAAGAAATGATTTCTTGGCATATAAGACTAAAATTTCCTTTTTGGGTCTTTCTCTAGGTGGTGGAATACACATTGTGCTCGCCAACATTCCTGTGGTAAATGTGATAGTAGATTGCTTGTAGCTAGCTGTATCATACAGTGATCTCTTCTAGAGGGAAGGTATCAGTGTCATAGCCAAACTCCATGAAGTTCATCCTTTTGAACGGGGGTCATCAGACTATTGCCTGGCGGCCAAATCCATCTGGTTTTTTCTTTTGTAAGCCCAGTTTTGTTGGCAGCACGACCATGCCGTTTGTTTACAGAGTGACTATGGCTGTTTTCCTGCTACAACGGCAGACTTGGGATAAGTACAACAGAGAGCACATGGATGGCAATGCTGAAAATACATCCTTTCCTGAAAACGTTTGTTGACCTCTGCTTTAGATTTGACCTCCAAATTGATTATAGAGCTTCCCGTTATCCAGCTTCATATGCCAATAAAATCTAGATAACATAGGATAGATACATTTTGAAATACAGGCTCTGGCAGAAGTAACACCCTCTTTTATGAGCTGGTAATCTATACCAAATCTTTTATTATGAAATCATCAGCATATAATTCTATAACAGTATTTTTTGGTGGGGAGGGTAGTTCCCTGGCTGGGAATCAAACCCACGCCACAGCGTTGAGAGCACCGAAGCCTAGCCACGACACCACCAGGATGCTCCCCTATAACAATATTTTAACAACTTTAGCCAGGGCATTACTTCTGCTGGACCCTATATGTATTTCTCTCAGAAGGCATTTCTTGAATTATAATTATCTGGCAAAACTTTAGAGAGCTAGGATCTCTGTGCTCCGTATCATTTGCTGTGGTTTTGTGAGTTTTGCAGGATTACTGTCCAACTCAACTGATTCCTTCTCTGCTCTTCCATTTTTAAAAGTCTGTATTGTATTTTTCTCCCTGTCAGCATTCATTGTCTATTAGTTTTCCTATCAGAATGAATTTCCTCTACATTCCACATTTATGATCTTTTTCATGTTGCTGTTCTTCAGATCAGAAAAATATAATTGACTAATGCACAAAAATGTATTTTCTTTTTATTGTGTGGGGGTAGTTCCCCAGCTGGGACTCGAACCCAGGCCACAGCATTGAGAGCGCTGAAGCCTTAGCCACTACACCACCAGGGAACTCCCACAAAAATATTTTTAACTTAACATGAACTTTATTTTCTTCTCTATAATCCTCACTCATTTCTTAATTACCCAATATATATCATAAGCACTGGCTAGCTGTGGAATATCTCAAGAAGATTTAGTCCTGGTTCTTTCCCGGGAGGGATGCAGAGGAAAATGGGGTGAACAATGTAGAAAACAACATTGACACATAAAAGCTCTATCCTAGACACGAAAGCAAGGAACTGTTATAACAGAGAAGGGGGAGCAGCTAGCTTTATAAGGAAGCTGGGAATAAGCTTAAAAGATCATTGAAGTTTGGATCATGAGGGAAGTAGGATGAGGATGAGAAACAGCATTTGTAAAAGTAGAAAGCAGAGTGATTGTAGGAAGGCTGCGAATTTAAGGACAGCTAACGTGGAAAGTGTTTCATGGACAATTTGACTAAGGGTGGTGTTAAAGTAATAAAATATAAAAGATCTTGTTTTGTGGGACACAGTGGTCAAGAACCCGAGCTATCAGATCAGGACATTTGCTTTGAAATCTGAGTTAATCAATCAGTTAATCAATACATAAAATGGGGAAATTAGTAGGGTTGTTAAGAGGACAAACTAAATGTTTGGCAGCTTGATGGTGTGAACATGGATGGGATTTGGTGTGGAATACTAGAGACCATAAGATTGAGATGAGACTATTCGTATATGCAAGGATGGATCCAAAAGTGGCTGTTAGGTAAGGGACTGTTGCTATTTGAAACAGTATTTAATTTGTTTGTGTTCTTAAAGCCATAATACTGGAATATTTAGAAAAAACCTGATAATAGTGGACTATTTAGAAAAAACCTGAAAAGTAGTTTAACATAATGCAGACCACTCAGATTCTGCTATTAGATGACAACGATTTGAACATAATGGTGACATAATTAAAATAGTTCATTTTTCCTTCAGAAATACCTTATGGCTCTACACTTACCTAAGTCCTTTATTTTAATGCCATGTCAATAATTTGTTGTGCTTTTTTTCATGAATGTCTCTTACACATTTTTTGTTAAATTCAATTTGTGTGTGTGTGTGTGTGTGTGTGTGTGTGTGTGTGTACGCATGCGCGCACTGTAAGATTTAGGAGAAACTAAGATTATTTTTCTATAAAATGAGGGAATTAGATTATGGTCATGAAGAACTCTGACATAGTGCAATTTTCTAAATGTGGCTTTTCTCATTTTTGAATGTTGAACTTAAAAAGGCCTTCTCTATAATTATTAATAAAAATTCTCCCATGCTTTGTTTTGTTACTCTTATGGTTTTGGGTATTTTTAGAGTTTACCTTTTTGCTTTATGTATTTTTTCTTATTTTTCATGACATGAGGTGTGGTTTATTAGTTTGCTAGGGCTGCCATAGCAAAGTACCACAGACTAGGTGGATTAAACAACACAAACTTATTCTCAACAGTTCTGGAGGCTAGAAGTAAAAACTCAGGGTATCATTGGGGTTGGTTCCTTCTGAGGGCTGTGCGGGAAGGATCTGTTTCCGGGCTTTTTCCTTGGCTTGTAGATAGATGACCATCTTCTTCCCATGTCTCTTCTGTCTCGTCTATGCTGGTTTCTCTGTTCAAATTTCTCCTTTTGATATGGACATCAACCATATTGGATCGGGGTCTGCACTAATGACCTCATATAACTAATTACATCTGCAATGAACCTATTTCCAAAATAAGGTAACATCTGAGGCACTGAGGGTTAGGATTTCAACATATCAGGGGATACAATTCAACCTGTAACATATGGATTCAACATGATTCTTTTCCCATTGACTATCCAATTGTTTCAATAGTAGTCATTGAATAATCCATCTTCCTACCAGTTATTTGAATGCTGCCCTTATCATGTATTAAATTACCTTTGTACATAGGTAGGCATTTTGTGATTTACCTCTTCTGTTTTCCTGATCTGTCTGGCTTTTCTTACTAAAGACAGGATTCTATACTGTTTCTCCCAAATCCATACCATGATAGAAAAACTAGGTATAGGTATAGTTTTATATACTATGGTAGAAAAGATGAGAATGATCACTTCAGACTGAACAAGAATATACTGTTACAGGGGCTAGTATCATTCAAGGATGTAGCTGTGGATTTCACCCAGGAGGAGTGGCAGCAGCTGGACTCTGCTCAGAGGACCCTGTACAGGGATGTGATGCTGGAGAACTTTAGCCACCTGGTCTCAGTGGGTAAGGATGCCTTCCCAGCACAACTCGGACTTGTACAATCAAGTGCCTTTCCTTATCAGTTGCTGTGGGTAGGTGGTTCCTGACATATATAATGACTTTTATGATCTTCATATCTCCCCAAATGGAGGTCATTACTTTGCTTAGTGCCAACTGGACTGCTTCATTGTAAACTTAAACTGCACTTTGTCTTCTTCCTTTAGTGTAGTCTATCCCAGTTCCTCTGTGATTTTCATTTAATAGGACATCCAGTTTCCAAACCAGATGTCATCTCCAAGTTGGAACAAGGAGAAGATCCATGGATCATAAAAAGAGACATAACAAATTGGATCTATCCAGGTAAAAATCAGGCAGATGGGAGACAAGGGAAGTGAAATATCAGTGTTTTTAGTTAATTGGTGCTTGAGCCTTATGTTTCTATCCTGAATTGAAATGTCATTCTTTGCTCCCATGCTGAGAATTTAGTAAGCATTCAACAAATAATTAATCAGTTAAGTAATTGTGAGTCTTTTTAGGGGAGAGCTATTTCTTACTGTTCCTCAGTCTATATTATATATTACATCTTTTGTGAAAAGGCTTAATAGATGGAGAAAGCAAATTCCTTTCAAGAACATAGGTTGTACTTTAGAAGGTAAAGACTTGCAGACACATGGATGCACAAAATTAAATGTCAAATGCAGTTAGTGTTTTTAAAAGTTCAGAGAAAATTAGAGTCTAAAAAGATGCAAGAGAAGATGAGAGGGCATTCTTCAGAGCAGTCAGCGGTAGCTGCTTTGAAAGGTATGTTAAATATTGATGATGCCATAGGAGGAGGGTGAAGGCAAATTGTGTGTGTGTGTGTGTGTGTGTGTGTGTGTGTGTGTGTGTTGTGGGGGAGGTTGACTATAAACAAAACCTTGGAGTTAGGGAAATATAGCCCTTCTGGAAGAACTGTGCTAGTTTTATTTGATATGTATAGAAGATATTTATGGGGAATAGTGGAATTCAAGCTTGGATTCTCAGTGTGAAGCTGATACTGAATCCTTAACAAGATCTTGGATTTTTCTGTTGTTTTTCCTAGCTGTTAATTGGGAAAGTAGACTGAGGAGAATTAAAATATTTTGAGTACTGGAGAGACCTTGTTTTTTTGAATAGTGGTGGTAGGATAATAGTTGTTAAGTAGATATATAGCAGATGGTTTATAAAATAAATGAATTCAAAGGGTGAAAAGTGTCTTCAATCAGAAAGCAGGGGAAATGAGAAGATTCTAAAAGATTAATCCAAGATTAGAGTGACAATAACTCAGACACTTTTCTATATCTCCTTCAGGTCTAGTTATCCATGAATATTTCTTTTTAACATTTTGGTCTATCCATTCCCCTTGATCATACTACATGCTCTACTGTCTTACAAGATGATCTGTCCCTATCCCTGTTTTCTGAGTTCATCAACTGTGTGGGATCAATCATTTGTTCCTATCCTCTGCATTCTGTTAATTGTTCTTTATGATTGTTTTATCTTTCTTTCCTTTAGACAGGAAGAGTAACCTTGACAATCCTCAATCATGTATTTTGCGGTCTTTTTCCTTCCATAATAAGACACTGAAAGAAGTTACAAAGGATGATTCATTGTACTCCATTTTAAAAATCTGTCAAGGTGATGACCAGCTGCAGAGATGTCTGGAAAACCAAGACAGAATTTTCAATCAAGTTTCAGTTATCAATAACAAAAGAGTGACTATGGAGTCAGACCATAAATATAATGCATTGGGAAAAATATTTCACGTATGCATAGAGCCAGATACTTCAAGACAAAGACCTCATAACTATGATGCATTTAAAAAATACTTGAAATCTAATATTGACCTATCGAGTTGTAATAAGACCAATTCACGCAAAAGCCCTGATGAGAGTTTTGGATATGGGAAATCATCTAGCCAAGATGCATCCAATTCTAATCTTGAGAAAATTCAAAATGGAGTGATACCCTGTGATGATAATCAGTGTGAAAACATTTTCACCAATAAACGACCCCTTATTCAGTATCACAATGTTGAAACTAAGGAGAAAACCTGTGTATGTATTACATGTGGAAAAGCATTTGCTAAGAAGTCACAGCTTATTGTACACCAGCGAATTCATACTGGAAAGAAACCGTATGACTGTGGTGCATGTGGAAAAGCCTTCAGTGAGAAGTTTCATCTCATTGTACATCAGAGAACTCATACTGGGGAGAAACCTTATGAATGTTCTGAATGTGGAAAAGCCTTCTCTCAAAAATCATCCCTCATTATACATCAGAGAGTTCACACTGGGGAAAAACCATATGAATGTAGTGACTGTGGGAAAGCCTTCTCCCAGAAATCACCCCTTATTATACATCAGAGAATTCACACTGGAGAGAAACCTTATGAATGTAGAGAGTGTGGAAAGGCCTTCTCCCAGAAGTCACAACTGATTATACATCATAGAGCACATACAGGAGAGAAGCCATATGAGTGTACTGAATGCGGAAAAGCCTTCTGTGAGAAGTCCCACCTCATTATACATAAAAGAATTCACACTGGAGAGAAACCCTACAAATGTGCTCAATGTGAGGAAGCCTTCAGCAGGAAGACAGAACTCATTACACATCAATTAATTCATACTGGGGAGAAACCTTATGAATGCACTGAATGTGGAAAGACCTTCTCCCGGAAGTCACAGCTCATCATACATCAGAGAACACATACTGGAGAGAAACCCTATAAATGCAGTGAATGTGGAAAGGCCTTCTGTCAGAAATCACATCTCATTGGACATCAGAGAATTCACACAGGAGAAAAACCTTATATATGTACAGAATGTGGAAAAGCCTTCTCTCAGAAGTCCCACCTCCCAGGACATCAGCGAATTCATACAGGAGAGAAACCTTACATGTGTGCTGAATGTGGAAAGGCCTTTTCCCAGAAGTCAGACCTTGTTTTACATCAGAGAATTCATACTGGAGAAAGACCTTATCAGTGTGCTACATGTGGAAAAGCCTTCATCCAGAAGTCACAACTCACTGTGCACCAGAGAATTCATAACAGTAGTAAAACCATAATGAACTGAGCACAGAAAAGCCTTCAGTATTATCGCAAGCCTTAATAAATAAATTTGATACAATTGTAGAAAACATCATTATAGATAAAATTTTACTGGAGAATTCATGTCTTTTACTGGAGAATTCATGCCTGTTTTGTGATGATACCTAACTCAGCAATGATGATGGAAAAGAATTATATAAATGAAAGATGTTTTCAACATAGCATATAAAAAGCTTTTAAAGTTATGAACTGAATGGTCAGTAGAACAAATTATGTGTACAGAATGTTGTCAAGTTACATAGTCCTTATTATGCCACATAACAATAAGCAGACATTGTGAAATTGCTAATGGTAGCTTATCATAATTTTGGCCATACAGTAATTCCCTATAAAGAAAGCTTGAATAAAAAAATATATCAATTCTGAGAAACTGCATTATAAGAAGGGGCTTAGCATGACCCCTAAAGGTACATGTAAATTCTTGTACAAAGATGGAAAGTAGGTTAATCAAATTCAATAAAGGTGATGTTTATGTATTTTTCCATTTCAAGTATATAAAGTGACTCCTATCTCTGGAAGTATCTTGGATCTTGAAATAGAAGCTTCTGGATGAGGTTTTCCCTTTACTTTCCATCACTGGGAATTTGGAATGGTAGAAAGACTTTGGTACTAAACCAGATGGTCTAGAATTTAAATTCTGTCTCAACTATTCACAGATTGTGTGACTTCAGGCAAGCCTGCTTGACCCATTTGAATATTTTTTCTTATTGATAAACAAAAATATAACATAGAACACATTTTTAGTTAATATCAGGTCTTTTTAATCCTCTCTACCCTACTGCAACAGGATGCTAAGACTAATGTGTAAGACACGCCTGAACCTGCTTTGCACTCCAGACGCTCTTGCTTTTGATATCCCATTTCAATGATTTGTTCATTTTACTGGTTTTGATCCTGATGGTCTTGATTTTTGGTTTGTTAAAGTGATATTTTATTATACTCTTATTGTGTTTTACATACACTGTATAAACTGTGCTGATTTCACATAAAGACCTTGCCTAATGTCTCTTCAGTTCCTTTCTGTCCCCTGCCCTGGGAACCAAGGAAACTTACAGAAGAAACTCCTGAGGTGAGAAATCATGCCTACCATAGATTTGAGAATTTGATGTCTCTAAAATCTCTCCTGCCCTCCTTCCTCCAGGAGCAGCTGTAGAGGAGGACCCATGCTGGAGGTTCCCTGCAGGAAAGCATACCTGGCGAGGATGAGGGTGTCTGTATAGATAAACAGTTTATTCATGTTCTCCTAGTTCCCACTGATACCTTCACATTTCCTAGTCACCTGATCCCCTTCTTGTGTGGCTGAACTGTCTGTTGTGAAAAGATGGGGCCCCTCTAGGTGAGAACCTCTGCAGGGGAGAGGGGACACCCAACAAGTATGTGGGAACCTGTGGGCGAATTCCTGGTCTCATTATGATCAGTGAGCTGAGAACACTAACATCAGATATAACTGGCCATTCAGACCTGGCAAAGAAGGCCTAAGGGTACATTTCATGAGTTGAGCTATTAATACTTTGAGGGTTTCTCATGGAAGATGTCCCAGCTGGCCCTTAGGAAGGCATGAAAAGGACTAGGTATCATATTGGGAACACACAGAAATTTAATGAAGAGGGAGTTCATAGCTCTGGAACTTATGTAGATATAACAAAGATTCACAGTTTCCACCTTACAGGCCTCCCATCCTCCCACTGTCACAACCCCCAGGCAACCTCATTGATCTGATAGAGGGTTTCTTTTTCTTTTCTTTCTTTCTTTCTTTTTTTTTTTTTTTTTTTTTTTGGTATGTGGGTAGCTCCCTGACTGGGAATCGAACCCAGGCTGCAGCGCTGACAGTGCCAACGCCAAAGCCTTAAGCCACTACACCATCAGGGAACTCCAGATAGAGGGTTTCTATAAAAATCCTGCCTCAGAATTAGCATCTACTGGTTTACCACTTGACCACTCTTCCTTAGCATCTTGCTAGAAGAACTAGTCAGTACAGTGAGGCAAGAAAAAGAAATAATAGGCATAAAGATTGGAAAGGAAAAAGTAAAATGAACATGATTTGTAGATGATACAATTGTATGTAAAGAAAACAAAAACATACTGATTAAGTATTAAAAATAAAGGAGTGTATTTGCTTTATACACTTTTAATATTAAACTAATTCTGCAAACTAGCAACAGTGAAAATTTAAAGACATGATTTATATTAGCATCAAAAATGTAAAACATTCCCAGCCAGGGAACTACTCACATAAAAACAAACAAACAAACAAACAAAAAACCAATTAAAACATTTATAAAAAAAATGTAAAACACCTAAAATAAATCAAATCACAAAATGCAGGACCCCTGCATAGAAATAACTAAATGCAATCTGAGATCCTAGATAGAATCTTGGAACAGAAAAAGGACTTTAAAAAGCTTAAAAAGTTTTAGTGGAAAACTGATAGGTCAAATGTCAGTTTTATATCAGTTAATAGTATTTTTTTGGGGGGGGAAGGGGTAGTTCCCTGGCTGGGAATCGAACCCAGGCCACAGCGTTGAGAGTGCCAAAGCCTCCCCACTACACCACCAGGGAGCCCCCTGTTAATAGTATTGTACCAATGTTAATTTCCTAGTTCTTGCAGTTGTACTGTGGTTATGTAGGATGTTAATAGGGGAAGCTGGGTGAGGGACATCACAACACTATTGCAACGCTTCTATAAATTTAAAATATGTTCTTTTTGGAAAAAGAATACCCACTTTTGCATATTATATTAGTCATTAAAAGAAATTATTCCCGGTATCTGGCTAAGAGCACCAATTATGTAATCAGAAAGACATAGCTAGAAATCCTGGCTCTGGTGACCTATGCAGGTCGCTTCAGTCCTCTGAGCTCCATTTCCTTCATCTGTAAAACTGAGAAGACAATGCCTTAATCATAAAAGTGTTACGAGCATTAGAGATGCATATAAAGTGCCAAATGCAGCACCTGGCACTGAGTTGAACTAGTGCCCTATGGAGATCACAGTCCAGAGAGGAAGACAGATCATTTCAATAGTACATGATTGCTTTCTCATGCTACTTATCTATCTTCCACTATTCATTATTTAGCATATATGACCCTCATGAGCAGGTGAATAAAAAAGAACCACTACAGTTCACTAGCGAACCTTCTCATATACCTTTATTCCATATACTTTTGTTCCTGTATCCGCAGAATTGATTCATAGAAGTGAAACTGCTGGCCATGGAGTATTTTACATTTTGCTTTTTTTTTTGGTGGTGGTGGTTCCCTGGCTGGGAGTTGGACCCAGGCTGTGGCATTGTCAGTGCTGAAGCCTAGCCACTACACCACCAGGGAACCCCAGCATTTTGCATTTTGATAGCTACTAACAAACTGTTCTTGTGTGCACACCATATTGAACTTCTCTGACATATACAAAGTCAGTGCATGGTAGACATGGGGAAACAGATAACAGTTAAAAACAGAGTGCTTCCTCGTAGTTAAAAATGACCCACAGCAAATCAGACCGCTTGGGTCGGAATAATAAGTTTTCGAGAATAGATTTAGTGATCAGGATTCTGTAGAGGGTGTTACAACATTGGGTATGAGATTAGAGAACCTGACATCTAAGGGATCTCTGAAATCCAGCCTTGGAAAAAATCTCCCAAATGTGGCTCTTTTGGCCCTGGGTCCTTGTAAATGTTATGTGTTTTCCCGATGAGCCTTGGAGAGCACCAAAGAGTTTGCAGGACCGGCCTTTGGCTCCTCTCCCAAAGCACCCTGGCCCCAGCCCCGTCTTCTAGCATTTCTGCTAAGTCTTACCTCTGGGCTCTGCTTATTTTCTACCTCAAAGATGGGTTATGGCTATTGTGTCCTCAGCTGAAATGGCCTGAGTACTGTTGCAACCCTCCGCTGGTTGTCTCAGGAGGTAAATGAGGCTTTTACAATCAACCAAAAGATGTGCTCTCACATCTGAAGGTGGACACAGCTGACAGTAAAGCAAGCAGCCAGTGGCAAAGCTTGGTAAATATTGATATTAGATATATTTATTCCGTAAATATTCATTTCTCTTTCTTTAATGTCCAAAATACCCTCTCTCCCTCCCTAAGGGAGGCAACCAAAATTTTCATCATTTGTCCTAAAGCTCAAAGTTCAGGACCTCATAAAAATTTCTGCATAAGTTTCAGATGTGCTTAATCCAGAGACATATGAACTAAGACTTATACACCTAATGCTTGATGAAGAGCCGGGGACAGGATAACCACTATTTACACTTCTATTTGGAAATATGAAGATTGGAAGGCTAAGTAACCTCTCACATCAATGAGCACTAAGAATAGCTCTTGGTGGCCCCCTCATTTGGTCCCCTCTTGAATCTGATCTGGCCCTGTGGCCTGGTTTAAACAATACAATGTAACGCAAATGGTGTTATATTATCCCTGGCCTAACACTTAAAATGACCACTTCCAATTTTGCATACCTAGGGTTCCGCCACCATAGAAAAAGTCTATTCTGAGACTACCAGCCTTTTAAGGAAGCCCAAGTGAGCCATTGGAAGATGTCACATGGAGGAGGATCAAAATGCTTTGATTGACAGCCTCACCTGAAATCCCAGCCACCAACTGCCACCATCTTGAACATTCCAAATCATTTGAGCCTCCAGTGAGCCATCTTGGACAGCTAAGTCTTCAGATGACTGAAGCCACAGCTCACTTCATGTAGAGAGAAAACTACCCAGGTGAGCCAACTACCCTCAAGACTTATGAGCCATGATAATAAGTGTTGCTAATTGAAGCCATTAATTTGAGGGTTATCTTTTATAATAGATCACTGAAACAAGAACACCCAAAGATCACCGTTCAGAGCAATCCTGAACTTCCTCTTTGTAGATCCTGTGAAAGTCCCTAAGCTGTGGGTGAGGATGTGTCTTGATTAAGTGTGAGATGCCTTAATACAATCCCTGTGATCATTGCAAGGGAGGGACCTTTATTGAGTAATGAGAATCACAAGCCAAATACCTCTTCTCTGACAAACATATCTTCTTAGAACACAAGACTCACTCTATCACACTAACTGTAACATCTCTAACTATAGCAGTCCATATGGCTTAAAGAAAATCACCTTTCCTTTAAAGGGTTACAACCAAAACATCCTCCGGATACTGTTGCTTTTTCTGTAAGCTTATGTCATTACTTAACCATATTCTTCTCCCTCTCCACATAACAGGTCCCTAGACCTTTGTTCAGCAGTCAGGAAGCTGAATTTATAAGTCTGAGTGGAAAGCGTGTACTTCTTCCAATTCCCGGCAGGTCTGTCCTGCGCTTTGGTCCCCAGGTCTCAGAGCTCCCATCACCCATGCATTCCTGTGTGCCTGGCAGCCTTGACTGGTCCAAGCTTCTCTTTGCACCTCAGGATCCTGCATGGCTGCTTCAGCAGGAACACCCTTACCCAGGTTATCTTTTCAGCTGTCAGGCAAGCCTTCACTCACAGTTTCTTCTTAGCCTTTAAGAAATGAAGTGCCTTGCAAAGTCATTTCATTTCATGTATGTATGTATGTATGTATGTATGTATGTATGTAGCTCCCTGGCTGGGAATCGAACCCAGGCCGCAGTGTTGACAGCGCCAGCGCCGGAGCCTTAAGCCACTTACACCACCAGGGAACTCCCAGCAAAGTCATTTCGGATTGAAGCGAGTGGCTGGTCTTTTGTACAAGCTGTCAGTGTATTCTGCTCCTGACTAACTACCAGTGGGCAATTGCACGTAAGTTGTTTTTTTGTTTGTTTTGTTTTGCTTTTGCTTTTTACACATAAGTTTTAATGAGATGTGTGTGGTAGAGGCCAAGTGGTCCTACTGTGTGTGAAGTTGTAAAGGGTAGTCTGAACATTAGCGGTGATATCACTGATCCCATGAAAACACGAAGACACACATTAGCTGAAAAATCATCAGCATTTTTTTGCAGGTTGGTACGTATGCTAAGACGACTAGCCAAAGCAGATACTTCACACCTGCGGCAGCAGAAGGGGGTTGACAGATACCTTTGGGGCATGTATCCTTTAATTTGATCTAGTCACTGTTCTAAAATAAATAGGCTCAAAATAGATATGCTCGTTTTCTTTTTTTTTACTTCAAGCTTTCTTGAGCAAGTTTTTTTACTTCAAGCTTTCTTGAGCAAGTTTCTGCTACAAAGTTGTTTCATCAGAAAAACTTTGCCAGGAGTTTAAATGAAGCCAATTTGTATCAGTATCAGTAGATACATCAACCAAAAAATTAGTTAATTCTAATAACTTTTCATTCATTTATTCACGTCACATAGTGAAAGGAATTATTTGGGAATTTCTTTTTGTTGAGGATGAAACAAATTACACAATTGAAAGTATAAATTCAGTTCAAAAGTTTAACATTGAATATAAAATTATGTTTTATGATGGCAATATAAATAAAAATGTTGGTGTCATAGTTGAAACTATATTCCTGCTAAATTTGCCAAAGCGAGCACTAAATTAAGCAATCAATGGAGACAATTTCAGTTGTAGTGCACACAAAGTTTATATTTTCTTTCTAACAAGCTATGATATTCCACCAACAAAAGAGACTCAGTGAAATAAAATTTTTAATGTTTTTATATATGTGGAATTAGAGTAGCTAAAATGTTTGTGTGTACTATAGCTGATGTTGAGTATAAAAAATAATTCAGTGTTGTTGTACACATTTTCACTTGGCTCATAAAAATGTTTGAACTTGAAAGAATTAATTTGAAACTGAATCTTAAGTGTCCTGCCATATTGTTTCCTTGGGTACAGAATTTTAGATAAATTTTTTTCCATTTTAACCCTTTAAAATTGTCTTTCTATTGACCTGCATGGTTTGGAACAAGAAATTTATAGTGATTCTTATCTTTGTTCCTCTAAGTATCATTTCTTTTTCCTCTGGTTGTTTTAGAATTTCTGTTTATCACTGTTGTATAGAATTTTATTATGGTTTTCGACTTGTTTTGAATTTTTCAACAATTATTTTTTCTAACTTCATTTTCTTTTTTCTTTTTTCTTTTCTTTTTTTTTTTTGGTTGGTTCCCTGAGCGGGGATCGAACCCAGGCTGTGGCAGTGAGAGCGCCAAAGCCCAGCCACCACACCACCAGGGAGCCCCCTCTAACTTCATTTTCTCTTTCTCCTCTTCTTCTGTGTCTCCAATTACGTGTATGTCAGACTGCTTGGTATGTCTCACAGGTCCCAAGGCTCTGATCATGCCTTCAATTTGTTTTAAAACCTCAGTCTTTATTTTGAATATTTGTCTCTACATCTTCAAGTTCACTGATTTTTTTTTCTCCTCAGAGTTAAATCTGCTATTAGTGCTATTCAGTGAAATAATTTCAGATATTGTATTTTTCATCTCTAGACGTTCCATTTGAATTCTTTTTAGGGGTTCCCTGGTGGTGCAGTGGCTAAGGCTTCGGCACTCTGAATGCTGTGGCCTGGGTTCGATTCCAGCCAGGGAACCACCACCCACAATAAAAAGATGATGAGACCAAATGAACCCCATTCAAGCTTATTAAGTGATCATTCTGCTCAAGTCATTTATCTATGAATTCTTTTTTACAGTGTCTATGTCTACTGGGAAAGAAAGAATTGGCAGCCTCTCTGAATACTTGCTTTTTCTGTGTTGCAAATTGTGTATAAAACGGAAATTTATAGTTTATGGGGCACAGTTAGGGAGTGAAAGGTAGTCATGTGAATTTTCTACATGTGTGAATGATGAACTGTGTAAAAACTGCTTAATGCAGGAGTCCCCTGTATAGTACCCCCACGATGATGGTGATTCACGTTTTGCTCAGCCAGTGTCAGCGTCAGAGAGCACTACAATAGTTCACCAGTGAACCTCCTCGATACACCTTTCTTTTATGCACTTTTGTTCATATATCTGCAGAATAGATTCCTAGAAGTAAGACTGCTGGCCAAAGAGGATTTTACAGTTTACATTTTGACAGCTACTAACAAAGTGTGCACGTGCACACAGCATGTTGCTCTGACCCGTACAGAAATCAGTGCATAATGATGATTCCAATAAAGGAAGGACTTGCTATTAGTTAAAAAGGTCCCACAGCAGACCAGACTGCCTGGATCAGGGTTCTTAATGTTCAAGGCTAGATTGGATGGTCAGTAGTATGCCTTCAAGGGCATTACAGCATTGGGTATGAGAACCCAGGGGCTGGCATCTAGGGGATCTCTGAAATTCACCCTCAGGAAACACTTTGCAAGCACCAGTAACCTCCTCCGTGTGGCAGAGCCTCCAAAAATGGTGACTCCTCTGTCTCAGAGCCCTTCCAAATACCTGTCATTTTTCAAGTGAGCTTCAGAGCGCCACCTGCTTGGCAGGAGCCAAAGCGCCCTGGCCCCGTTTCCCGGTGTTTCTTCTGAGTCTTATCTCTGGGCTCTTCTTGTCCTCTGCCTCAAAGATCTAGGACAGCTATGTCCACTGTGTCCTGGCTGGGCTGGCCGGAGCACAGCCAGAACTCTCCCTCGGTGGTCTTAGGAGGTAAACAAACAAAAAGATCTTTCCCAATAAACAAAAAGTTCTCTACAGCTGAAACTAATAAAAGGAAAAAAGTTAATTCCACCCTATTGAATGTATGCCAAAGCCCTAATAGTTTACTTTACTATAATAGAGACTATATCAAAAAACAAAATAAAAAGATCTCTGTCACATAAAGGACAACACAGCTGAAGGTAAAAGGAGCAGCAAGCTTCAGATGGAGATGTTTTTCCATGACTGTGGATTGATAGCTTTATTAAGTTCAAGGGCAGCAGCCGACAGGGAGCCAAGGAATGGGAGATTAGGTGGACAGAAATGAGAGGAAGGGGCCATTAGCTGCTTGGCCCAGCCACATTCCACTCCCTTTGTTAAAAGTGTTAACCAAGTCCTGTCCATCCAACCTTGACTTTCCTATCCACCTCCCTTTCTTGACAGGTCCAGCCCTAATATTGATCAAGTACATCACTAATCTCATTATGTCTCAGTTCAAAAACCTTTAATGGCCCCCTGTCACCTACCAAAAAGGGTACAGACAAATCCCTCCCTCCTCCTGGCATGCAAGGCCCACTCTACATCCCCAGTCTCCCTGTCTGGTCTTAATTCCCACAACCCCCTTAGATACTCTTAAGGTCCCTTCCTCAAGCAAAGCCTTTGTGAACCTCTTGGGCTGGGTCAGGTCTCTCATTCCATTGAATCGATGCCATATTTGGGAGTCCTTCCACGGAGGCCCCTAACAGCTTGGATTCCAGGTTGGAGTGTATTATTTGCTGCTGTGCATTTCTTAAAGGGAAGGATGAAACCCTGGACTCACCTGGTCAGCAATAAAGTTATTTGTAGGCTTGAGACGTTTGAACCTTGTAAATGCGATAACATAGATTCACTGCTTATGGCTATCTTTTATCAAGACAGCCAGAAAGCCACATTACCTCTTGTCCCAGAGCCTTTAACCACCTCATAAAGGTCCGTTTCCCTAGCAACTACAAGCATAGCACTGGTACATGCAGTTAACCCACCCATGGTGCCCCCTGTAGACAATGGGGCCCTCTGGGCAGCCCCCTTGGCCCCATTTGGGTAGTGGACAGGTGTCCTTTCCTCCAGGCAGAGGCAAACCAGCACCACGATGACTGCACAGCTTGGTGAAAGAAATGCAGGCTGAACTATAGACTCTTACCCTCACCTCCTAGCCAGGTGCCCTTGAGCAACCTGCATGCAGTCACCGGACAGCCCTGCTGGCCCCCAGACCATAGGCCTCAGGCCTCAGATTTGAGTTTTCCCACCCTCCCCTGCTCCGGGCCTATTGCAGTTTACTTGCTCATCCCTCTGAGCAGCTTTTCCCTGTAGACCAGAGGTCAGCCAACCATGGGCTACATCCAGCCCACTGCCTGTTTTGTAAAGTTTTACTAGAGAACAGTCACATTCATACCTTTACGTGTGTCTGGCTGCTTTTGTGACACCGCAGCAGAGCTGAGTAGCTGTGACAGACCACGGGGCTTCACAATGGCTATATAACAGTATCTTGCCCTTTTACAGAAAGTGTTTGCCCTCCCAGTGCTAACCCTTTGCATGTCCGCATCTCCGTTCACCAAAATAGCCCCCAGGTCATGGTTTGCTATTACCACTGGGAGCCTCTTTGTTTATCCTTAGTCCCTGCTCTCTTCTCCGAACTACCCTCCAGGAGCCTGTGCTCACCCGGGCGCAGGTCCCACTCTGCTCCTTACTAGCCGTAACCTTGGGGACCTCACTTTACTCAGGTGTACAATGGAGATGGTATTAATAGTCATGCACCCCAAAAAGTCTTCTGTACCATGTCCTGTGGATCTCTTCTGTACCATGTCCTGTGGATCTCTTCTGTACCATGTCCTGTGGATCTCTTCTGTACCATGTCCTGTGGATCTCTTCTGTACCATGTC